>UZAE01013947.1:3677-17830 GCA_900617975.1 Rodentolepis nana | reverse complement strand
AAGCTGTTGCAGAGTTTAGACTGCGTACCGGACACGATTGTCAGGCGAAGCACCTTCACAGAATAGGAGTATATGCCCCCCTATGTGACCTGCAGGAGGAAATGGAGAAGACTCACCTGATTTGGTGTCCGGCTTTAAAGACAACGACAGAAATACGGAGATACTCGGAAGCCAGAAGTCAGCTAATAAACTACTGTTTACTTCCTATAGCCTATATATATGTTCCTCTCAACAGTCCCCACCCCATTGCGAAAGCCGAAGTCAACTAAGGGACTAATGGTAAATATCATAAAGTCTGTCATTAAAAATAATAATACTAATAATAATAAAACAATGGCAAGTATCAAAATACCCATATGCGTTTTCTTGTTCGTGGTAGAAAATGACCATGGACCCACTTTTATTTGTGGGAGAGAAACATGATAGAAAAAGTGGCAAGTCAAATATAATCACTAAAAGGTTAATTTTACCACTTTCACGGACAACCCCGTGGTAAATTTCAAGAAGCATCGAGTTGCTTTTTACTCCATTAGGACCAATTTCTGACAGATCTCTCTTGATTTAACTTCATAAATTGTGTCATTCAGAGCATTTTGACAGAAAGGATTTAATTCAACTATTTTTCATGTAGCCCCAAAAAACGTAATATCCTGTTGCAAATGGAATCCATTACGTGGAACTGAACGTTTTCCTTTCCCTCACATTACCTGACATCAAATACTCGCTACAGTAATAATTGCAAAAAAATAACATTTTCTCGCACATATAAAGTTGGCTTTTAAGCTTCTACATACGTAGTGCTTTCAGACTTGCAGACAGATTTTCAGATAAAAATTCATATTTGTATGTTTAACCTTAAGGCTTGAGACAAGAGAGTATGCATTATTCATTCAGTCAGAAATTCGAAAATTTATTTTTTTTCACAAAGAGAATTGTTTTTTAACAGAAAAAAATGCAAAATTATAAATTACAGCGAAAAATTTACCAGGGTATTTAATTCAAAGTTATTAGCCAAATTAAACGATTTTGCAACTTAATCAATTGTAACCTAGCGGGTCTGTCTGTAAATAAAACGGAAATTAATGAATTCGCTTAGTGTGTTTATATCAGAATTAAAACAGCTAGTAGATTTGATATATAGAATGCCGTTTGATTAATATTTCTACGGCGTTAGACATAAACTACCTCATTTAAATGCCGATTTGAAAATGTCACAGTGCATTGTTGATTTCAATATAATTCAAGAAGGCAAAAAAATCATTTTTTACGTTCGCGTGGTTTGAAATGCAGGAAATATATTTAAAGCATATGCATTTTACCCTTAATGTTACAATTTAAAATTTTTATGTTAGTTTCCGTTTTATTCCAAAGACCTTCGAAAGACAATTATTCTCTAACCAATAACCTACTTTTCTCAAAGACAAAACATTTGGAAAATAAATGGCTCTACCAATTATTTCAGTTCGATATATTACCTTGTTAAAGATGTCCGTTTCCTCCAACAATCGATAATTAATTAAAAGACGAATAAGTGCGAGTTTTTTCAAGTTAATCATTACAGATTAGTTTAATGTCTACTCTTCAATAAAAAGATGATATTGTCGGTATTGTTGCCTGGGAGATATTCATAACTAGTGATTGTATTTATTTTGTACATTTAATATTAATGAAAATATGAAAGGTCCCCACTGCAGAGAAACAATTTTTAAATATGTTAATCGAAAAAAATCATCTGAATTGGTCCAAGCTGATTGAATTTATTGCTTTATTAAATTTACTTTGCTGAAATTTAAAGGCCAACGCGTTATTTACATTTTTGAACTAGGCATCTTCACATTGTGATGGCGCAAGTCTTAGTCCTCATCTAATTCCTATTTCCAGGGTTGAAATTGAGTCTCTTATATTCAGGGCATTTTAACGATGATTTGTGCTTTCACTCGTCGGAGTAAGTAAGGATTATTAGTAACAAAGCCTCCAGAAGCTCATTATTTCATACAACTCACTCAAGATGAATCTATAAAATGATAATGTTATCTTTTTAAAGTTTATTGATATCAAATGGCAGGTTTTATGATAGTTGTCATTAACCCTTAAGTTCACTTCGGGTTTCACAGAGGTGAGGAACAGACAATGTCAGAGGATGTGAAAATGGGGAACAATAGAGTGATTCACGCATTTAAAAGAGGCATACACAGTGATAGAGAAAATGGTCAGGTGAGTACTTCTGAAGTGATTGAATATGGCATACAGTGGGGTTGTGATATTTTGAAGTCAACTGCCGGTTTATCGACATTTTGCCGTATGTGTTTACATTGTCCAAAGTGCACCAAGTGAAGAGAAGTCAACTGCTAAATCCCCTTTTAATGTTTGTACATCTTGTGTGGCTTGCACTATGACAGAATGAGAGGAGAATTTTGAGCCTCTGCATGTGATTTAAGACAATAATATATAGTTCTTTCTTTTTGGTGATAATATAAATGATAAAAAAGGTGATATTAGCAGAAATTCCCTGTTTTTAGGACTTAGAAGTTTGATTAGGAGAAATAATTGTGCTTCAGTACTTAAAATACATAAATTTTTCAATCAAACTTGTTTTTTTCCCATTTTCATTATTCGTAAATCTGTCATTGATTGCTTGATAAGGCGTTTTAAAGTTCAGATGAGTGATATGTAAACTAAGGTCCATATTACGAAAGGTTCAATACAGATGAGACATTGATATGTGGTGTTATTTTCTTAAGTATTGCGAAGTAAATTTGTAACTTTTGTATGAAAAGACCAACGCCATTTAATGCCTTAGAATAGGGCTTAAACATTAATTATGATAAGTTGCGCGTATTTGGAAGACGTCTTGAATTTTTCCAGTTTAAGGTACTTGAAATTGAATTACATTTTTAATTCGAAATGTTAAAAACCAAAAATATATGCTAATTTGTAATTAACTAATAAATGACAAGGCGAATTTTAATTTTAATATTATTAACATACATATAATTAAATATAGACCTACCAGTCGGTATAAAATGCTTTTTTAAATTAAATTACTAAATTGTGATTAATTTCAGAATATTTAATTAAGCGTCTTAAATTTTAAATTAAATTTATGAAAACTGTATCGCCTATAAGTACTCTTTTACAGTTGCTGCAAAATTGTTTTCAGTTACAATTTTGTACAAATTTTGAAATACCAACATATTTTACCAAACCTAGTGCATTCATTTTTTTGTCAAAAAAATAAGCACTCATAAAATTCCCATTTGCTTCTAGAATTAATGGCATTTTTAACTTTTTTGGCAGAAATCGCAGATTGAAAATATGCTTGTGTCATTAGCGGACATTGTAAATTAATTAATTAGCAGCACGTTGAAAACTAAGGACATTTTGAAGTACGGTTTCCTATCTAATGAAACAAACAATCTGCAAAAAGCACAGAATTAAGTATGTAAAAAAATGATTGAATAACGCAAATTTGCACTAAGCAAAGAGATCTGGCGTTAATTTCAATTTAAGCGTTCATTTTCATTAGACAAAATTGCGGCACAACGATAGAAACGTCATTTGAAGAAAGAAAAATGTATCTTCATTTATGTTTTTCCCTACATTGAACATTATTTAAAACTTAAAAAACTTATATTTTGGTTAAATAAATTGTTTCCATGTGACTTATTAATTCACAACCGATATATTAAGATTAACTTCTCCCGAACCTTGCAGAGTGAAATAACTTCAAATGTCTGCTGTCAACTCAATTAAATATAAATTCCATTTGCTGTAAATTGTTATCATGAATGTCTGCCAGACTAAATAATCTTTCAGAAAACAACTTCATTAATTCCATGTTATCTTGACATCTTAATTATTGGCATTTACTTAATTACATTCCAAATTCGATAGGTCATTAGCATTCAAGACACAAATATTGAAATATTAACATTAATTATGTTAGACTTTCCATTCTTTTTGAAAGTGGTTAGTTTTCAGCCACACTTCTTAATTCCAACAAAATGGTGTTTGAAAATTTTTTTGAAATTAAATATCAAAATTCGACTATTCATTCATTATGCCTCAGGCAATAAAAGAAGGCTAATTTGAACCCAACTTATTAAATATTTCCTTATAACAAAATAATTGAATTCCTGATCTCACTTAAATATGTAACTATATTAAAAGGATACTTAATTGAAAATTCGAAACGGAAAGAGCATTGTTTCTATTTTAGGCGTTATAAAATTTCAAAATGATATAAATAAGAAATTATTATTTTATTAATTGAAATAAAAAATGTCCGATTTTGAAACTGTATGTAATTATGTGACTTAACGTTAACATAAATTTGATAAACTCGGTTTGAGGTTATTCAGAAATCGCATGAAACATAAATTCGGTCATTTTTAACTTTACGTAATCTGTGAGTAATTTGTTCTCTGTGTCAGATTACTTATAAGCAAATATATTTTGATATTGATTTGAGTTTACGCATTTCATATGCTGTCTCACGACAATGTACGCCTGCCGTTCTTAGGCCGATTTCAGAATAAGAAGCAAGCTTTTAAAGTTACAATCTCAGATTATAATTGTGCTTTACGGTGTTTTTCTAACTGCTCATAAAGCTTGTAAAAATTTCTTTTTTAGACATTGAATGAGGTTTATGTTTGTGTCTTTTCACACAATGAAGACCTTAATCAGAAGGGAATTTGAGACCTCAAGGTGCAACGAACTTAAAGCTCGAACAAAGGGGAATCAGTGGACAGTGGCACTCTCCGGCATAGCCGACTGGCCAAGAATCGAAGCCGTTGCCGAGTTTAGACTACGTACCGGGCACGATTGCCTGGCAAAGCACTTTCACAGATTGGAAGTATACACTCAACCCATATGCCCCCTATGTAACCTACGTGAGGAAATGGAGAAGACCCACTTGATTCGAGGTCTAGTCCTAAAGACAACAACGGAAACCCGGAGATATTGGGAAGCAAAAAGACAGCTAATGAACTGCTATTTTGCACCCCCCACCCATGAAGAAAGCTAAAGGCAAAGTTTAAGGACTAATGATGAATATCATAAAGCCTGACATTTGAAATAATAATAATGCCGTTGCACATTTCATAACTAATGACAAAAGATCTCTTTCGCATTTTTACATCAACCTAGGTTTGAAATGGAAGATAGCTAACTGATGAACGGTGCCTAAATAAGTCTTACTAAAGTGTACTAGATTATTGCCGAATTTAATATTGATTGGGAACGTTGTGAAGTCTCATATATTTGAAAATCGGATTTCAGTATTATTCTTTGTTAAAAATGTGAACCAGAGAGTTGGTTAACCCGAAGTCAATTTGCGAGATTCGATAAGTTTTGATCTCCTGGTCACTACGTCGTAGGAAGTTATTAATTTCTTAAACATAAATTGATACATATTAATATTCAAACTGAGCATACAGCATTTGCTAAATATTATGCAACCAAAATTCTAAAATCACGTACATTATGACTCGTTGACACCTTGACGTTGATCTCAGCATAATTTTGTCTGCCTCTTCTTGTCATTTGTCAAATTTTCTATAAATCAATTTAACCTGCTTTTTTAATTAAAATACATAATTGTAAGATTTTATTAGGACTAATATTTCGTTTGATATATCAAACCCATATGATTTCAAAAATTTGTAGAGTGTAAGAAAATAGGAGTAACAAAATTAAAAGTGGTTGTTCTATGGCTAATCACTAATTGTAAAGAAATAGCAAAATAAAATTACAGTTCCCAAATCAAACAACCCTGATTTGGTGAGAGGGTAAACGTATAATGAAAAGGCACATTTAGAATTAGAGATGAAATGAGCAAGTTGAGGATTGAGGGGAGAGCGGGTGGAAATTATTTATTTTAAATATCAAATTGTAGGCTTTATGATAGTTATCATTAGCCCTTTAGTTGACTTTGGGCTTCACAGAGGGGAGGAACATCAAAGTCACAAAATGTCGAGAGGATGGGGGGATAGAAGAGTGATTCATAGATGAAAGAGAGACAGATACAAAAGCAGAGGAAAAGTAAGGTGAGGTGAATACTGTGGAAGTAGTCGAATATGAAATGCAGTGGGATCATGTTAGTTTGAAGTCCGAAGTCAATTGCCAGTTCATATCCTTTTTGGCCGTATGAGTATACGTTGCCGAGGTGTACCACATGGAGGAAGAGTCTGTCAAAGCTCTAGCATAAAACAGAGCCATTTCGATGAATTATCTGGACAATAAGTAGTAGCAGACAAGTGATAAAATCCCGTATGAGCACGATATTGGATGCATTTTGCATTAACTGCGACACTCAGCACATTTTGACTATAAGGGGTCTTAATCACGTGTCTACAAAGATAGCCCATCAAAGTCGTGCATTTAAACCCTACACTTTGTTGCTAAAAATTGGTTTTTTTCATAATTCTAGTATAATATTTAACATTTCCAAATAAAAGTTTGTTGAAATTTAAGTTCCTTTAATTATCAAAGCTCTCTTATTTCTACCGAAAACTTTTTCGAAAACTGATCGATTCTTTGCAACAATTTAAAATAAGGAACAAAGCTTGCGTAAACAGCTATTTCTCATTTAATTACAAATTATCGGCTTTTTATCATTTTGTGCAGTTAAGCAAACACGACTGCACAGCTCCATTCTTAAATATAAAGCACATAGAACAAAAAATTTCCCTTATTTACTCCTCATCTAATAGTCATTGCGCTAAATCAAAAGTTATTATTCCAATCCCAGTTGCCGTTTATTTTATCACTCTTGGGTATTTACAAATGACTTCCATGACGCCAGGGAAAATGTGCCTTGTTTGTTTAAATTAACATTTATTATTTATGTTCAAATATAAATTTGTTAATTGCAAATAACCTTAAGGGGATTTAATATATATATATCGGGGTGTGCGATAGACTTACCTACACGTGGTGCACCCTAGGCAACGTATACACATACGGCTAAAAGGTCTATTAACCGGCAGTCGACTTCTGACTTCAAGCTACCATGACTCCACCGCATTTCATATTCAACTAGTTCCATAGTATTCACCTCATCTTTTTTCTGTCTTTGTGTTTGTCTGTCTCTTTACATCTGTGAATCACTCTTCTGTCCCCCCTCTCCACTTTTTCTCACTCTGATGGTCCTCCCCTCTGTAGAGCCCAAAGCCAGCTAAATGGCTAATGGCAAGTATCATTAAGCCGCCATTTGAAATATATATATATATATCCATCTCAATCGACTGGCCTCTACCCCTATCTAAATCAGCCACCTTTGCTCTCAATGTTCTTAATGAGATCAGTGAAGTCATCTACAACTGGTGGCGCTTTGGAGATTCTTTCTGGTTTTTCAAATTACATTCTACTATCTTTGTCGTTGGAAATGCATTGGAAAATGAGAAGAATAGGATCTCAAGACGTATTTATTTAAAATTTGGGAAATTGTGGTAACGATGGTATTAAATCCATGTTTGATAAATTCAAAACCCTTTGACATAATTAGTTCATGAATAGTTTAAATTTAATTAAGCAATCAATTGTACATAACTTTTTTAGACAGTGTTTTCATAACTTCCGCCTCTATAAAAATTTATTAAATGGCGCACTGTGTGGCAAATTTGAAAAAAAGTACTTTAACGCTAGCATATTCATAAATAAATCTTGATGAATCAATAATAAATTAGTCAAGTCTGCTACACATTTACTAACAAATTTATAATTTAGGTCTAAACTAATGCTATTAAATACTGCAATAGAAATTGCTAAAATACAGGAGTCGTTTTCATTATTTAATTTCACTATTCACTTAAATAATAGTAAAGGTTGTAGCGGATTGCTACCTTAGTAAAGCCTGACTGACTCAGAAATCTCTATGGCAAATTCTCCAACATCTAGCTAGACTCCCAGAACCAGCTAAGCTATAGCCCAGCTTTAAAGGAAACAGACATGTAGCACGGAGCACGTTTATTCAATACGCATATCACGGATAAAGTGTTTACAGGAAGGAACCAATCATACAACATGGCGGATTTGATAAAACAAATGAGGGCCCTTGAGCTGCTATTGGCTGCGTGCTCTTGTCCTCAATCCGTACGCGAAGTTGTACGGCCGCACATCAAGACTATGTGTACGCGCATGCGATGACGCGTCCCACAAGGTATAGGTACATCCTTATTTATTAATGTTAATAAGTTAACTGGGTAATTAAACAGTGATTGGTCTTGTATAATTAAAGCCGTGCTCGGTAGCAAGAGAACTATTCAACATTTCTTGTAATAATTCACCACGAACGAGAGCAATTATAATTATTTAAGTTTACAACCATTTGTTTAAATTGTTTTGAACTGATGATTAAATAATTCAATACTTTTTCTCGAGATAAAAGTATGTAAATATTCCAATATTCCTTATAACGCGATTAGCAACCTTTTTGATATACTCGTTTATTGGTATTTATTTGGAAAGCCAATTCATTTTTTTTCAATCAAGCAAATATTCAAATTGAAAGCCTTACTCCGCTTTTCTTACAAGGCACCTTAAATACATTTTCCTATCAATTTTTTGCTGAAAGTGAATAAAGTTAACTAAAACGGAGACTGCACCTTTGAGTTATTTTGAAAGATCACTCAAATATCAACCTCAACCCATCCAATGGCATTTGGGCTATCAGACATGCGTAATTCCTAGCAAAAGAATCTTCATCGAACTATTATTAGGACAAGTGGTTGGAGATATAAAGCAGATGCCTTTACTTTGTTTGGCTGGAGGTAAGACTAAAACTTCGTAAACTGAAATGGATTAACCTAGTTTTCACCTTATGGTTATTTACTTGGCAGTAAAAGAGAGGCTACACACAGTAAAGTCAACAACAAAATGCATAAGCATTTATTGAGGTACGTCGTTAATGGAACGCGATCATAAAGCGTATCTATTTTGGCTGCTTCGAAATTGGGTGCGAGTGTTTCATCCTTGATAATATAACAGTGTCCTTCGCTAAAACTACAGCTAACACTTACCTCCAGCTGTGTGAAATGGTTAAAATTTAGGGGGGAAATTGAGGAATAGGAAACATGAAGCTAAATTGTAGGATTCAGGTAATTAATACTAGCTCCAAAAATTTCCCATTTCGTGTAGTTTTCGGATTCAGGTCTCTTTTGTATTTATTTATTTGATAGAATTCAAAGTGTACAATAATCTCATTCATCTTATGAGACTTCATTTTTGTGGAGTCCAGGACCTATTCTTATTGACTGAGGTAGTTGGTCGATCATTTCATATACATATCCCTCCCCCTCCCAAATCAAAGACCTATATGTTGAGCTGTTGACCTATTGATTCCTAAATTAGCTGTTATCATAAACGTCAGTTTATTTCAAGACATTTAGAGTTCGGGGTTTTCGAAAAGAGGCTAGAAGTTGACTAATATATGTATGGCTGGCAAATATGATTTAAGGTCTCTGTCGGTATTTTGTCTCAGTATACGAGATTATCACGATATCGATTATCTATAGTCTGATTGGCAGGTTATGGATGCACACTGCTCTAAACAACTCGGGGACGAAACTGCCTTTAATGTCGGTTGTGGAGTTATCTTCAGCCATTGACTATATGAAGAGGCTATTGTTCTTAAGGAAAACCACTTAATCCCAATGGGAGAAACATATGAGAATATGACTTTGGTAGATGGAAAAAATCTTAGGTCAGCTGTAACGAGAAGCTTGCATTCTATCATCTCCCTTGTCGGCTCAAGCTAATTAAGGGTTGTGGGTGATGTGGTAATATCAAAACACCCCTGGGTGTGCCCCGGTGGGTTTAGAAGGCGTTCAAGGCGCTTCGTTTCTGATTTGCACAATGCCATTTCTATTAATTTAAAGAAAAATGCACTTTTAGGTGTAAGTAGTACTGATTGGTCACTAGTTAAGATACTCGATCGATTTTTTTTTGTTAAAATGATTCAAGAGGCTTTTTTAAAAACCTTGAAACGAACAAACAGCTCTGTTGTTATTTCACAAGTTTTTCCTAATGCTATTAGTCTTTTCATTACTTTGGGCTTAGCGCTTCAGTGGAGAGTCATTTTTTATGTCATTATTAAATTTGGGTAATTCGCTTTGTCTCACAAACAGAACTTAAAAGATATGAGCCGTGTCAGAAATTAATGCATTCAATAGAACTGCTGCCTAGTAAATGACCCTACTTCCTTTCTTCACAATCCCATTTAAGTTTTTTTCCTATTAAAATTCCATTTGAAATGTACATTTTCCTGTTGTATCTGATGTTCCAAGCAATAAAATAAAATAAATTATTAGTAAAGCCATTTATAAATATAGCCTATAAAAGATACTTATATATAATCTTTCATTAGTAATTTTATTCATGAGTTTATTAAATGTACCTTATTAATGATGTTAGCGACATGTTTTTATTGGCAAGTTGAATAATTAAAATTAGATAAATTAAAACTTTAATTTCGCAGACATTTAACTTTTTGAGCGAATACCATAAATGGGTTGCTTTCAGTTAACAATATTCCCAAGTACTTCAATGAATGGCACTCTAGCAACTACCCCACACCTCTAGTCAATCATTTCGGTATATCATTTGCATTTCGGTGTCAAGTGTAGGGTGAGATCGTTCTGATGTGGTCGAGGTGGAATGACCGGTCGGTATTCAATCTTCTTTGTGCGCAAAGCTTCGCTCAGCTATTTAAGTGACAAACCATGGCATTTTTATTTTTTTGCATGTTTCCTTCCACTGGGTTGATAGTGCGCAACTCATTTTTGAAAACTTTAGTCTCTTCGATAGCTTAACCTGATTCTCGCCAAAGACACACTTCTTATATTCATCTCTGCCCGGTGATGAATTATAATTTTTTCGTTTTCTTTCCCGTTGGCAATGTTAATAAATATTTAATATTTATTTATTATTTCAAATGGCAGACGTTATGATAGGTATCATTAGCCCTTTAGTTGACTTCGGGCTTCATAGAAAGGAGGGGGGGGGACAGAACAATGTTTCACAGATTTAAAAGAGATAGACAGACAGACACAAAGGTAGAGAAAAGGTAAGGTAAGATGAGTACTGTGAAATTATTCGAATATGAAATGTAGTGGGGTCTTGGTAGTTTGAAGTCAGAAGTCAACTGCCTATTAATAGACTTTTTTGGCGTATGAATATACGTTGCCCAGGGTGCACCACGTGGAGGTAAGTCTATCGCACACTCCTAAATATTTAATACAAAACTCGAATTCGGGCAGAAAGTCCTATAAAAGGTATATTACGCTGGTGTTGACCAATTTAATGTACTCACAACCCACTTTGGCATTCATTTGACAGCACAGTGACACACCTTAGGAAATTAACATAGGCGCGCTATTTCGCATTTTTCCCTCATATTGGAAATGGATTTCGTTCCCTCACTTATTTGCTACAAACGTTGTCTTCAATTTACTCTTTCCTAAAGTTATAAAATGCGTATTCTCTGATAATTATAAATGATCAGACACTCACCATCTCCCCACTTCTTCAACAAAAGAAGTTGGGAAAAGTTCCCTCCCAACTCTTAAATGACACGGCTATCTGAGTTTGGTTGATGTGTATTTGCTAATGAAAGGAATTAAAAATGTGGATAGGCGTTATCAAAATCCTTCAACAAATGGCAACTTTCATTTTTATTGACGGGTAAATTTATGCACTTTACATGAGCACTGGTGTCTGCTAGGAGGAGCGCTGTAGTTGCCAATCAATGGCGTACTTTCCATTCTAGTGTGCCATTTCTTGTATTATTGTCTAAGGCACGTCAAGTGGCTTGCTTAATCTAATCATGAAAAACCATCTGAATAAGGGTGAATGACAAGTAAGTGAATTTTGAAGATGGAACAAAAGTACGTCTTGCCCATCTTGAAGGAGATAGCAATGAGTTTTCATTCTTTCTTGATTTTCAAAAAGCAATGGCCGGGGTTAAGTTGTTATCATCAATGTCCCGCATTTAACTCCCCGTTTCATCTGTGAAAATACTACAAACATGCCTATTTATATATATCCCACTCACTGGCCTATTTTATTTTCGCAGGTAATCCAGCCACTTGGCTTAATTTAAAACCTTCTACAAATGTTAGGGGTGTGCGATAGACTCACCTCCACGTGGCGCACCCTGGACAACGTATACTCATACGACAAAAAAAGTCTATTAACCGGCAGTTGACTTCAAACTACCAAGACCCGACATATTCGACCACTTCCACAGTACTACATCACATTTTTTTCTAAATTTTCAACCGTCTTTGAAACACTTCAATTCCCCTCGACTTTTTCACTTTGATGTTTCTTCCCCTCTGTGAAGCCTGAAGTCAACCAAAGGGCTAATGATAACCATCAAAACGCCTTCCATTTGATATAAATAAATTAATTAATGTTGACATAAAATTATATCACAGTGCAACTCACTGAAATAGAACCAATTAGATATTTTTGGTAGCTAATATCAATAAGAAAAGAAGTTGAAAAACTTTTTGATGGATAAATTTCATCCGGTTTGGAAAAAAATACTTAAAAAATTTGACAGAGGAATGAAGAGAGTAATTCTTAAATTATTTCCCTAGAATATACCTTAATTTACAAACATTTTCATTTTGAGGCACATTTTAAACATTTGCTACGGTAAACCAGCCATCGACCTTTTGAAGTAAAAGAAGAATTTCATAGGGAAGATTTTTAACCCAAAATAAATTCTCCAATTGTTTATTGGCTGGGGGAAGGGAATTATATATGTCCTCACAATTCATCTTGAGTAAGCTGCGGTCTACTTGTGTTAGGTTGTAATTAGATGCATATAAATTTGAGTGGGAAAATGAATAAACCTTCCAATGACCTTGTAATTTAACAGACAAAAATCCTCTTTTTCCGCAATCTTGGAATAACATGGTGAAGAGTAATCTTTACGTCATCACAAAATGATCTAATTCTAATGTGAGAGTATAGTTGGCTCAATGCTCTAAAATTCATTAAAAATACCTGGCGCTCTAACGTCAGAACCTCCTCCGTATCAACTTCCTCCCCGTTTGAACTTATTGGAGTCATGTTATTTTACCCACTTCAGATGTTTTATGAAATTATAACTTGTCAAAGTTTATTGTTGAGCTACCAACCCTAATGCTAGTAATAAATCTGCATAATTTCTGCCTTTTAGTTCATTTCTTTTGAATTCACTTTGAAATTAAAATGAGCACCAGTGATCGAGTGAATTTCAGTGTGAAGTCCACCCAGAATAATTGTGTGAGAAGAGTGGCAGATCATAGAAAATTTTCATTGAATTCTTATGAATACTTTAAACAACAATTTGGTAAGACTTGATCAATAAAAAACTCAAAATTCTTCAGAAAAGTATAAAATGTGAGGCAAAATCAAAATATGAAACATACTGCCCTGTAAAATATGGTTTTCCCTTGCTAACATTTATTTATTTATATCAAATGGCAGACTTTATGATAGTTATCATTAGCCCTTTAGTTGACTTCAGGCTTCACAGAGGAAGAGGAACATCAAATCGAAAAAAGTCTTGGGGGGAGTGAACAAAAGAGTATTTAAAGATGTTAGAAAGACAGACAGACACAAAGGCAGAGAAAAGGTAGGATAAGTATGGTGGAAGTGATCGAATATGACATACAGTGGAGTGATGGTAGTTTGAAGTTGGAAATCAACTGCCGATAAATAGACTTTTTTGCCGTATGAATATACGTTGCCCAGGGTGCACCACGTGGAGAGAAGTCTATCGCACCCCCCCCCCCCCTTGCTAACATTGTTCTTTGTATTACTAAAGGTTCTTTAATGTCAATTTCTTCATTACATAAATCTTGAGAATGGTCGCAGAATTTAGTTCATTTAATCCAAAACCTGAAATAAAGTTCTCTCATAACACTTTTTTATCCCTCCATATGCACCCGGGTCGTACAAACGGCTGCCAATATTTTAAATCTCCAATTGGACACATTCCAAGACTATCTCCAGGAATGGAGGTCAATTACAGGAGGGTGCGTCCTGAAATTAGGCCATCCGTATTTGAAAAAAGCTGTATAGAGACCTAAATGAATCTGTCTAATTCCTCCCCCCCACACCCCCCCCCCCCCCCCCCCCCCCCCCCCCCCCCCCCCACA
>UZAE01013944.1:0-17842 GCA_900617975.1 Rodentolepis nana | reverse complement strand
CCCCCCCCACTCCTAATTTCAATACGATGATGAAACATTAGGTTGAATTTGGAGGCAGTAAAATTAAAATGAAACGAATGGCTTCCCATTAAAAAGTTAAAAGACCCTAATACCAAGCAATTAAGACTTTTAAAGACTTTTACACTTATTAATCAAGTATAGAAATATTAACAGCATTCCCTGACTAGGACATTTGAACTTTCCATATAATAGAGGACAAATCTCCAGGTCATTATCCTATTAGTTCATCGGATAATTTGAGGTCAACAAACCGCTACTGGGGTTATCAATTGACCTCGTTAATACTGATCGAAAAGCCAGTTGGCTAATAGAAGGTCCCTCAACAACGGCCTTAGTGATGCATGAATATTCAAAAATTTATATGACTTATGAAATTTGGGCGATTTCTATCTTCTTGAGAGACAAGTTATAAGAAATGGCATAACAAACGTAGACAAGGTGATTGAACAGTAGGGATAAAAGAAAGGAAACCGATCAGAAACTATTTTTTCGACTACTATCACGACAATGCTCACATATAGCCAAGAAGTGTTCTACAAAAGAAATAGTCCACGAACATTCTGAAGATGTTAAGAAAAGAGAAATGTGAAAGGCAACTCCAACTCGAGGCAGCCTAGACTTTCAAGAAAGTCATCTTCATACTTTATCTTCCTTAATATTTACTAACAGTGGTATTTAGTTAAATAAATTGACTTTGACTTTCAAAACTGACAACAAATACCTTCATCTGGAAGCTGAATTCTCCCACATACAGACAACGGAAAATCAGACGCTCAATTCGCCGCCAATCAATAAAATAGGTAGGCAAATCTCAAACACGTATACTTAGACCCCTTTCTCAGAGCACACAGTCTCCCCCCCCCCTCCCCCGCGTCTTAATGTAGGAGGGTGGGAACGCTGTCCGATAGCCCACGCCCCAACCCACCTTGTCGAATAATATGAGGGCGATATAATGGCGAGGAGGTGGGGGGAGGGGGTGGAATATGAGTAGGAAATGAAGGGTAAACAGTCACATTGGCACAGATAAGACCCTCTCTTCGCTCTCCACCTATTTCTTATTGCTCCTAAAACAGGGTGGGAGAGAAGAAGAAAGACGGCTAAACTCGATGTGATCGTCATAAACTGGTAGCAGATGGCCAGGCTCTCAGGATACAACAGTGGATATACTCTCTCAATGTGTGCCTATACGCATATATACTCGTTAACTCAATCCCTGGCTGAAAAACAACGAATAAGCAGGGGATAGAAAGGGGGGGGGGATAAATCTGTGGCATTTATCGCCTCCCTCAATTTGGGGGCAGGGGAAGTACTCAAGACTTAATCGATAGTTACCTGCTTTAGATGCGTACCGCTATAACGAAGTGTCATTAGAGGAAAATAGGTACGTTACTGGTGAATGAAGAATATATTAACTTGAAACTTGGAGTAATCAAGCGGTAAAAGACAAATGCTACTTATTTTGAGGAATAGTACAGTGTTAAAATAAATTTAGGTTTTCAACAAAGAGCAAACATGGATAAGAAAATTCTCAACGTGCGACAAATGATGAGGCTTAAAAGCCATGTTCCGTAAACCTTACATAGAGGGAAAGAAATGAACAATAGAGAATACACTTCTGTCTGAGGTAGATGATGAAATATGCACCTCTTCAAATAATCTAGAAAAGACTGACAACGAAAAGGCTTGAATCTCCATAAAGAGAAGGCAAGTGAATGTACATAGCCATGCAAATTGTCAAACTTATCTAAACCAATGAGAAAACCTGTATTTTTACTGCCAGCTTTAAAAGGGGAAAAAATCAATGATAGATTTTCAATGATTCTAAATAAACCTCCAAATGGCCTACGTGAATCATAAACCGACAAACGTAGACTGTAAAGTAAAATTCAAAGTCTACCTATCAACGAACTTTTAAATAACCAAAGGACATATTAACCAATCAGACCTGCCTATCAGTATCATTATAAGGAGTATTATCACCTAATGTAAAAATATAAACTTTAATTATGGGAAGCAATTCAATTCGGTTAATATAAAGTCAGATAAATGTTGGAGGCGAGCAAACGTCAAACCAAATTTTAAGATCCGGTCCCTTTAACGATCCCAAATACTTGCCTGTAAGGCTCTACGTTGATTGTATAGATTTTGAATAATGATTAAGAAACTCACAGTAGAAATGTCCAATGAAAAAAATAAAATGGACCATTTCACCGATTCATTAGCTAAGAACACACATAAGAGTCAAGTTGTAGAAACTAGTCTGAACAAAAGCATTTTGTTGGAAAAAGATAAGATACTAAAAGATTCCAAAACCAAATGAGACACTTTAATGCTGCAAAAGAAGTAAAAAATTACTGAACCCAACGACCGACTTAATGAACATATTCAACATAAAAGTCCACCCAGCTCAATTCATAATTCAAAGTAATTGATGTCGAATTCCAAAACCAAATAACACATAGAACCTTGTCAAGAAAAATTCAATAAATGGAAGCAAATCCAAGAACAATGTCCGCTGAAAGGAATATACGCTTGAACATCAAAAAACGATTCAGATATGATACTAAATGATATAGATATACATACACATCCAGTTCTGAAGATACTGGAAAATAGCAAGTACAAAACTAGACATGTTTCAAAATTAGTCCAAAAAATCGATCACAGCAAATGAAGGATCAGCAAAACTCTAGATGAACCAGGCGAGGCTATCAAAAGCTTCAAACTTCATTTTAAAGAAATGAAATTGTTGATTCAATAATGACGGGAAAAAAGCGGGAAATTATTAAATGAAGATTACCACAAGAAACGTGATAAATCTCCATAACCAAACATTCTAACGTCAACTTCTAAAAAAATGACTCACAAAGTTTCTACAATTTTTTTCAATTCTAAAAGCAAAAAATGCCACTTAATGGTTGATTCTCAAAGCCAGCATGGATAAGAAATGACCAATAATGAGTTAGAGAACTAGGTCCAATTAGAATAGCAAAACATACACTTGGGATGGGCCCATCGGGTTGCGAAGATGAGTATCGAACAGAATTATTTGTTATATCTGTCAAAATAATAAAATAAAAATTAGAGACCAAATTTTAGGAGTTACTAAGTTTTATAAGAATGTAGCCTCATACCTCTAAGATTTCCACCGGGCCAATTGACTGCTGATTGATCTCGAGAGAATTCCTTAAATGAAAGTTCGATAAATTGATTTTCAAATGAATAACTGAAAAGCAACATTATACATACCATGCGCGCGGAGGGGGAGGCGAGAGCTAAACAAGTTCCGAAAAAAAACAAAGATTAAGATGATATCCATAGACAAAATAACAAATCAGAAATCCGACAATGAAAACAACTACGAAGCCGTAAAAAGTAGGGTTCGAAAATTTTAGCTTCAAATTGAACAATTTAGACAACGCTGATTTAATTAAAATTTAAAACTTCTATAAAAAATAAAAATTGTAAATTTCTCTTTGCATAGCACAATCAAATGAAGGATTGGATTTAAATCAAGTTCAAAGAGAAAAAATGGCGTAGTAAATAAGCACCACTACCGATAGAATTGGGTAAAAATTGATCTGAAGATTGATAGTGAACGGTTGAGGTGGTTTGAATGTTAAACCCATCAGTAGCTGCAGGAGAACCATCTTGATTCCATGTACCATTTGGTAGGTTCATGTTAGCAATTTTCAGAATGAATTGGGTTGACTTGAAATAAAATAAAGAGTAAGAGCACAATTTCCAGTTGAAAACAATCGTGATGATGCTTAAAAGGCGCAATAGTTATTCAACTAATGCCAATTCAATTTACGTAACAAACCCGCACACATTCAAGTCAAAATTCAAAACACTACCAACCTTGAAAATCGCACTTTGCGCAAAGGGTGCCTTTGGAAATTTTACAAACAGTTAAAACAATTCAAACTCTAAATACATATTAACGAACCAAAATAAAAACAAAATTTGAGCTGAATTATGCATTAATTTCAATAATTTTATATTTGAGTTCTTATAGTTAACAAATTTTAAATGAATTCGACTAAATAAGTTTGAATTCTTATTAACTGTATCCAAACCTTTTATGAGCCATATCCTAATTCACTACATAAATAGTTCTCTCAATTTTATACTATTTATATGTTGAAATATTGAGATTGCAATGATTTCATAAATGTTTAATGACAAGGAATTTATAATAATATAAAATTTAGAAATTTGAAAAGCGTAAGGTACAGATTTACGGCATTGCTTTCATCATAACTTAATAACAGTAACTTCTTCAAGAAAAACAAATTTTTTATTTGTACTAAGAGACGTTTCAGTGATTTAGTTTTCTGTCTCAATCGTCTATAAGATGTTATAAGGATAAAAATGGCAATGATCTGGAATAATAATGAATAGGGATTTAGCTGAGATCGAGTGTCAATACAGCAATTCAGATGTCAATGTAGTCAATAGAGTTGGAAATGTAACGGTTTGCTTGTGGAATAAGGATTACAAATAAAGTGGTATAATCTCTTGAATACTTAAAAGTTACATATTTGGTCTAAACTGAGAGGCAACGAATTTGAATCTCTGCGATCGATTTAGTGAGTTAATACATTTCGTGTCCTCTATTTTAACCTTGCAAATAAAATTAATGGTCTGGGTGGCGCTAAAATTTCAATTTTTTAGTAATATAGGGAACATTTCGATGAGATAACAATTTATGATAATGAATTAACGAAATATTTGAAATGAACTTTTTTTGCTCACACCCTTTTATAATATCTTTTTTTTAACTATCATCATAGTTCAAACATAGCATTGATTGTATTCATTTGTTATTCGCTTGGTGTCATTTTTTAATTATAAATTCATCAATTTCTAAATACTGTGGTTTTCAGGACATGAATAATTGTTTTCTTACTAATATATCAAAATACTTAATTGAACCACTTATTCCGCCTCAATGTCTCATATATTGAAGATTGAAAATATATATTGTTTGGAGGCAACATGGACCTGTACAATACTATTGTCATTAGCTCAGGTATTTCAGTTGCTTTATTGAAAGTACGATGACTAGAAAGATAGAAAGTCATGGAACCATAATTAATATGCGTGAATTCTCTTTATATAGTGCTCCAAAGCAAACATTCAAATAGAATTTGATCTAGTTGTTGGTCATTATATTAATTTAATATGAACCACTTAGAGCAGGATTACTTTTTCAGCGTTTACGAAAAACTGGTCATTATTATAAGCATTGGTGAGGCTAAATTTATACTGTAAACCTAATCATTATATGCAGCGATAAACGTTTTGATTAATATTAGACTCATTAGATAGTCATGTAAAAATTATATTGAGTTTTTGATACCATAAGAATAGGAAAATTAATCATATTAAAGTAAGAAATTTTGAATGCAAAAGTGTCGTGATATTTGAAGTGTTAGTGTGCGCTGACGTTCTCACTTTAACATGTCTCCGAGTCTGTTAGCAAAGGGGATAAGTTTTGTTTTCTTTCTGGCATTTGGATCTCTCTATATCCAACTTCCAGGTAAACTTAATTTTGTATATTTTTTAAAAATAATTTAGGACTCATCGGTGATGATGGCGTTGCGCCGGTCAGGCTCTTAAATTTGAATATGCCAAAAACACTCGATGACTTCTTTCTTGGCATTCCTTCAATTGTCAGGTATCGCTCTAGTATTCAACTAAGCGAGTATCATGCTACCGAGTTTCTTGTTGTCTTTGGACTGGTTCTTGCTTTCCTGTCTACGGTTGTCTCCGCATTCTGTAACTCCTTTACAATGCTCCTGCAATGGGTGCTTTATGTCTCTGTTGTGATGGTAATTTCTTCTTTGCTTTCATGCGCGTGATAAATTTATAGGTTTGTCCAAGTTTGACTGAGTGGAAATGGACTTCCCTTCTCATTGAATCTGGTTTCCTTTGCTTCCTATACCTATTTTCCCTTCGAAGAAATTCTTTATCTTCCTCAATAGTAGCATTATGGCTGTTTAAATGGCTTCTTTTCCGTGAATCAATTTCAAGCGGATTCGCTGCTCTCTCCGATTCCAATTTTCCACGACATGATCTATCTGCTATGAATACTTTTTTCTTACCTCGTGTAATTGTCCTAGTCCTACCTTAAAATACGAGTTTAAGTCCTATTTTGCATATTTTTTCGAATTTTAGATTTCGCCAACTTATGCTTCTTGGTATCTACCACTTCTACCAAATTCGATTCTCCGTGCTCTTACGATGTTAATCATTTCCATGAAAATCTTCGTACCATTCCTATACTTTATGCCTATCTGCGAAATTAAGTACTTCGTTTTTTTTGCCAACGTAAGTATCTGGTTAGCAACTGAAATACCTTTGACTATAATGAAAAGTTTTTTTCCTTTTTAGTTCATCTATCATGCTAACTTTGTTATGGTTGATAACGACAATATTTACAGCATTCTGCTCTTGGTTTTGAGCCTTGCTCTTCTTCCACAACCAAAGAGAAGATCTAGTATGTTCCTCCTATTGTTTTTACTACCATTCTTATTTTTAGAGAAAAGATCTACTCTTCGCAAACTCGTTGCCGCTGCTCTTTCTTTGGCAGTTATTTCAGTGATGGTCTATGTGATTTATATTTTCTTTGGTCTTGAAAAAGGTGTCGAACAGGCTCGATTAAGTAAGTAAATTTCCATAAACAAACTCAATCCTCTTCTGAATTGTGTTGTACTATTATCTGCTATCATTGCTATTCCTGCGGCGTTTTTTGCATTGCTTGCTTGTTTACGCATGTTTAGTTTAAAGTTACTTTATTTTTTATTGCTATATGCTTGAATGTATCTTCGAAAGAGTGCCTCTTTTTAGCTTTGAACGTATTTTTTAGCTTTTCCACAAAGTCTTCTGATTTCCCATGGAAAGACGGCTATTACATACATCATTCCAGTTGCATGCGCTCTGTTCGTTCTCAGTGTCATTCTTGCTCTTGGCAGGTAAGCCTTTGATGCATGCTTTAGAAATGTGGCCTCGAAACCCCCTGATAGGATTTTGTGACTACCTTTACGTTTTTTTTTAATTTCAGGGCACTCAGCGCTAATAGTTACCAGAAAAAAATGAAAGATTTTTGCAGTGTTATTATTGTCACCCTCCTGGGTACTGGTCTTTTCCTCGGTTCTTTGGTGAGTTTTTGCAGTCTCATTTGTGAGAAAAAGTTTCCAATTTTCTCTTTTAAGTTTTATTATGTATTTATCAGCCTCCGTTCGTTGGTATTGTGGATTCCGGTAGTGTTGTTCAATTGCCTCCCATTGCTCATGAGCTCTCAGAAACTCTTAAACCCTTCTGTCTATCAAATGACTATCGTTTCTTCAACCGGTGGGTATTTCCTGCTCCCTTTCACACTTGTTTCTTGCAAACTTGGTGTGCAATGAGACATTATTCTCTCGTTTTGTTTTAGAAAAGGCGGGGATGCTTTGATGAAGCCTAGTGAGCACCGCACAACTCTTGTTTTGGAGAGTGCTGTTGACGAGAAAGGACCTTGGAAAGAAGTTGCTTTCCATCATATTCCAAGTCTTGTTGAAAAAGCGCCGACCTTCATTCGTAACTTGCTTTAAGTTTTTTAAAACTCATTTAGCCACTTCCATTCTTTTAACTTCTATTTCTTCGCTTTACAGCCGGCCACTTTCCCATACTGGACTATGAAGTTGCATTAAGTGGGGACAAATCATTCGAGAACTCACCTATTTTGGCAACTCTTGTCTATCGACTCTTAACCGGCCAAAAGGAAGGTAAGTCCTTCCATCGTTTTAAGTTTCTCTTACTACCCTTGAAATTCGCCTTATCCAATTCTTGCTCTATAAAGCTCTATCCTACTCTTGGTGCGTTTAAAACCCACAGCGTTTGTTGCCACTTTTCCTGAGTTGTGTTTAGTTCTTATCACAACTCTAGGTATCATCGTTCTTTAATCTCGTTTGTACTAATTAATAATCGAATGTCTATTCTTTTCTATAGTCCTTCCTCTTATCGCTCACACCGGTATATCAACTGGCATAAAGTACATTCAAATTAAGAAATACGACTATAAAATGGTTGCAAGCCCCTCGTGAGTCTAATTATAATGTGTATTTTCTCATCTTTATTTGACTGAATTAATGCAAATTATTTAGAAACGTATGGTGGACGCGTACCCTTAGGAAAATCTATCTCCCACCAACCGATGTTTCCAGTCAGCGTTTAACTCAACTGATGTTCAAGCTCGGTATTGCTGGAAAACGAGTAAGGAATTTGCGACTCTTTTTTTCTAATTCGCAATTCATTTCTTTCTGACTTCTTTACTTCAATTTTCAGCGATCGAGACCCATTGATCCCAATACCATATCAACCACGTTAGATAAACTTCGCAAGTTTGTCGGTCAACCATCAAATTTGAATAGTTTCTACGTTGTTTTGGCAGTAGTTATGGTCTTGAACAAACTTTTCATTTAAAGTACGCTCACTCCTCTCCATCGCTCCTCCCTCCCTCCCCTCTTTGTCTACTTATGGTGTTGTTTTCGATGCTTGTAAAACAGAAGTAGCAACTCAGTATTATTGAATGGTAGATTCTTCTGTTCCCCTTTTCTTTCTGCAACTTTTGACAAATTTCTACCTTTAAGAGACGACGGAGGACTTTGTTGATGATCCTGATTATAGCTTCCTTAATACATTGCCTTATTCTCCCCAATAAATGTAAACTTACTGTGGAAGTTTGTACTTGGTAATGATAGTTCAAAAGTGAATCTACATGGGAAAGTGTTGTCCAGCACTCCCATGTAGGATGGGAGCTGCGATGCAGGGGAGCCTTCCTGATGAGTGCCTTGATTCTTACCACGCAATTGGAGTTCGCTGTTTCCACAAGTACGTTGTCTTCGAAGATGACCTTTCGCTAGTAGTTTGTGTTGGGAACACCGTCTGGGTATAGAACAGCCTTATTTCATGTGATTTTTTTGTTCTAATTTTCGAACTTAACGAATTGTCCACTTAGATCATAGTGCGCAGGTCTATAACGTGCGCATGTGAAGATTTTTTTCCACTGAATAGAGCTAGTGATAACCTTGAAAATGATTACGAACTTCACCTAATCGAACATTTCATTAATTCGAATTTGCTTGGCGTTTTAAATTAATAATTCTGTCACGAGCGTGTGTGTAAAAATATCGGCCAATTACTTGTCAGTGGGACGAATTTCCGATTATTTTAATCACGATAACCTTAAGTGACGCATATGGGCACATGCTGCTTATTTTCGTCATTAAAGACAAGTACAGACCGCAAATTTCACAAGTCTGATGTGATATCCTGTGTACCTCATAAGCCATAATTGCCTCAGGGGTAGAACTTTCAAGATGGCTGCCAGTGCATCGTTTAACCCGCTTAGACAAGTTTTAACCTGAATGGTGACTGACGCACTCATACCGCATGTCCTAGCCAATCAGGTTTGGCCTTGTATAAAAATGGTTGACAGAGTAATAGCCACATGTAAATTGAGTGCTCTAATTCTATTTAGAGGTGATAAGTCCTTGTTCATACATGCTTTCGGGTTCAGCCGATTATTTTACCAATATCGTTGGTAATAACAATTATTGTTGAGAAAGTAATTAAGGAAAGGTTTTTCCAAAGCTCATTTTGGGAGGAAACGGAGATCATGGAGCCAGTTTTACCCAGTGTGGTTGACTATTCCGTTTACTGGGTGTGAGTCAGGGCAAATCTAACCTGTAATATTTGACATATTTGTGGGATCGTGTTACTAGCACATGAAAAGATTTCGATTACTTCTTGTTGAAAGCGTTATTTCTGCAGTTTTGACAAACTCTAGGGCAATACGTGGATTTTAAATGATATTTAGTGAATGCGATCAGATTGCGAGGCAAAAAAGACAGAATAGACACGTTTCTAAATTAGCCCAATGGGGTGTTAGTCATTACTTATCATATTGTTTTCATAGGTTAACTTATACTAAATCAGCTTGTTTGTAGAAATAATGATCTAATTTGAAATCTTAGGCGTTGCAGGCTTCTTATTTAAAACAATATGGTAAATTTTTAGTTCGGAAACTTCACATAACTCCTCAATTTAAGTCTCTATAGTAACGTTAAGGTCATTGATGCAAATATTGCAGACTTCCAAGTACAACTACACTAGCTGTCTTCAATGCAATTATTTTCCGAGCTTACGAAATGTCCCATTGGAGGTATTTCGTTGTTCTAAAACTTGCCTCATTGTAAATCGCACTAATTATGATGAATATATGAGATCCTTTCAAAGTAAATAATGCTACAAATTCTTTTCTTTATTATTATTATATCAAATTGCAGGCGTTTTGATGGTTATCATTAGCCCTTTGGTTGACTTCAGGTTTCACAGAGAGGAAGATACATCAAAATGAAAAAAGTCGAGAGGGGAGGGGGAACAGAAGAGCGGTTCACAGATGTAAAAGAGACAGACAGACACAATGGTAGAAAAAGGTGAGGTGAGCACTATGGAAGTAGCCGAATATGACATATAGTGAGATGATAGTAGTTTGAAGTCAGAAATCAACTGTCGGTTTACAGACTTTTTTACCGTATGAGTATACGTTGCCCAGGATGCACCACGTGGAGGTAAGTCTATCGCAAACCCCTTTCCTTTATTATAAATAATTTACTACCGAAATCCGAATAAGGATGCAGGAGTATTTGCCTCATAGTCTGTAGTTGAAGCTGAAAGTAATAATGGAATGATAGGCAACTCCTAATAAAGGTACGGGAGTTTTTTCAGAATTGCAAACCCATTTCAGCACCCGTTGTATCGTTGACTGCTGCAGGGTCTATAATTTAGGTTGACATTTCCCTTAAAAGCATGGGGGAACTGGAAAATATCGTACTAAGAGGTAAGTGGGCAAACATGGTTCGNCCCCCCCCCCCCCCCCCCCACCCACCCACCCACCCAAACAATGCGGGTCCCTCCGAAAATAAAGAATCACATCTTGGTTACATGAATGAGCTAATTGACTGGTTGATCTAATTGCCAGGTTGATAGTTCTACCTGAAAATTGCAGCAATCATTTCACTTATTCCAAAAACCATAAATAAATCCATTTTTCATTTAGTCACAAAATTTCACGGTTTCTTTCCAAGGTTTTTGTGCAAAAACCGAAAAATAAATGCGAATTTTAGTTATGTTTTCCTGTCTACGATTTCTGTGCTCTTCATATTGACTTGAGAGTGTCAGGATTTGGGTCTCAAGTGGACACTTCACTACACGAGGCCCCACAAATTTAGCCTTATGTTTCATTTATGGATCCATAGCATAAATATTTAAATAAGAAATCCTCATGAGATCACCAAATTTAATTATCGAGTTTACATAAGCACAAGTCCAAAGTGGTTGTTAGTATCAATTTTGACTTATGCTACGACAATTGGGTTCAAATTGTGCATCTGGTGGATGATATTAGTTTGAGCTAGATGCCCAGGAAGGATGTGGGCCACCGATAGCACGACCTGATCCCTAATTCAAATTTTTCATTTCACCCAACAGGCATCATGGAAACATTAAGGACGTAATTCGTTCTCTGGGCACTAAACTGCGGCTTTTCCATCCTTGTCTCTGGAAATAACCACTCTTTTTTCTACCGTATTAAAGACCAACTTGCGTAGCCAACCAATTTACTAAACCGGAGTTGCAGATAAATTGTTGCATTTCTTCAATAAGAAGGGAAACAAAACTTTCACCTGAAGGTCTTCTTTGCCCCATGTTGTTCTGAATTACTGTGTCAATGATAATGACGTAACCACGACCCTTTGAACAATAGGTTTTATATTTGCTATTATTAAGAACTGATATTTTCTTTAAAACTAATTTTTTTATAGAAAAGATTCCTTATTTATAAAATTTTCATACCTTTTTACTCGAAAAAAATTATTTGCACTAGAGTTCAAAATAATGCATAAAATATTTATTTATTTCAAATGTCAGGCCATTTAGCCATTTAGCTAACTTCGGACTTCACAGAGGGAAGGTTTATCAAAGTGGCAGGAAGTCGAGGGGTGGAGAACAGAAGAATGACTCTCAGATGCAAAAGAGACAGACAGACACAAAGGTAGAGAAAAAGGTAAGGTGAGTACTGTAGAAGTGGTGAATATGACATGCAGTGAGGTGATGATAGTTTGAAGTGAGAAGTCAACCGCCGGTTAATAGACTTTTTTGCCATATGAGTATACGTTGCTAGGGTGCACCACGTGGAGGTAGGTCTGTCGCAAACCCCATCCATAAAATAGATCGACCTGCGTATTGCGAAACGTGGTGCCTCTTTTTAAACTTGTCAGTTCGACAGATTTGGTGCTTCTATTAATAAATAATTGAATAGAATAGGATCGGTTACGACAACCTATAGAGGAAAAAGGGTCATATTAATATTACGAAATGGCTTCATGCCAAGGTATTATTCTGCACACGTGATCAATTTTATCAGTCAAATGCCATTTAGTGAGAAGATCAATGTCCTCTTTATAGTATGTAGATGATAGACTTTTGAGGTTTCAATCAATTAGTTTACAAAAACTAAATGAAAGTTTTATAAGTGACACGCATCGCTGCCTTTAAGATAAACAAGAGCTATCTTGCCCGCTAATCAGAATGGTCTTAGTCTTTGAACCGCCCAATTATGTTTAAGACTTTTAATGATTACCTCCTATCTCCTACAGAGAAGAGTTGACCAGCATTCCCCACCCCCCCCCATCACCCCCGATTCCACCAGTTCTACAAACTTGTCCTCCATCCCCATCCTTCTCATTTACGGTCCCAATTGTTCAGTATATATGTGGCTCAAAAAATCTGTTACTTTCACTTGGAGAAGGTACTATTTTCTGTTAGCTTTTAAGAAATTCATTAGGTCTAGGAGAAGACACTCACTGCAATTTAATTAGACTACAAAAGAAGCCTTACTTAGAATCAGAGCTACTTAACACTAAACTCGCTCACTATAAAACGCCCTAATTATATTGTTTTAATTATATTAATAAAGTGACCGATTAGCATTACATATATTTTTAAATGCATGTATTGAAGTGTTATGCGATGTAAAACCCATATTTTTCCCTTATAAGCCACATTAAACAGAGATATTTTAGAGAAGTTGTTGAGATTTTTCTTCGAGTCACGTAAGCATCAAACATTTAAATCCCATTTCATCAACACCATCTTACAATCATATTGTACAACAAGCAAACGAAACTAGCCTTTCTTCTGACATTTGAAAACCGCAATTCGATTAAGTTATAGACGAAAGATGTAGTTGGCAAATGGGGTGTGCGATGGACTTACCTCCACGTGGTACACTCTGGGCAACATATGTTCATACGCAAAAAAGTCTATTAACCGGCAGTTGACTTCTGACTTCAAACTACCATCACCCAACTGTATGGCATAGTTCACTACTTTCACAGTACTCATCTTACCCTTTTTCTACCTTTGTGTCTGTCTCTTTTACATCTTTGAAACACTCTTCTGTTCACCCCCCCCCCTCTATCTCGACTTTTTCCCTTTGATGTTCCTTGCTCTTTGTGAAGCCAGCAGTCAACTAAATGGCTAATGATAACTGTCAAAATGCCTGCCATTTGGTATAAATATATAGCTGGCAAATTAGCAAGGTTAGTGAGAATAAGCAAGGTGTCGCTTCCTCGCCAATAGGAAAAAGAACTCAAACCAATCACGGTGAAAATATTGTAAGTTGAGTGGTCTAATCATACCTCTATCTCGGAGCGGAATGTATGTAAGGCAAGTAAATTCGAAAAGGCATCAAATCTTTATATTATAGAAAGATGGAAAATGAACCACGATTCAATAATATATAAAGTGTGAGAGAAGGCAGTTATTTGCTTCATGATCACCTACCTCCACTGGGTGTGAGAGGGAAGAGCGATTATGTAATCTGATCTAATCAATGTCCATACTGAGCTCACAGTTCGGCCTCCTCATTTGTCCAAATTGCATTCCCCATGGTTGCGAGTTTACTCTTAAAAGGCCTTGGTTACCATTACCTTCAAAATTGTTGGTACTGATTCAGTATTACCCCCACATGATGACTCATAGTTAACTCAGTCTAAACAGCCCCAGAGGCAACAAATCCGGATAGTCCCTCTAAGTGTAACTTATCAAGACTTTGCATGGATTTCTTTTCCACACTAAGATGAGTTGGCTTTAAATCAATCTGGTTAGGAAATAAGCATAACATTATCTCGACTTAGTGCAATCTTAGTGAAAAGAATACTTAATGAGTGACCGTGACGAAATATGCACCTTTATCGATTCGACCCTCTGATGCTTCTATTGCATGTGATGAAGAGAAAGTTGAAGAATCAGATAAAAGTCTGCAATTAAATTCTCCAAAAGGTGAGAAGTAACAGAAATACAAATAGGAGGTCGCCGGTTTTAGTCATTGTTATCGTTAGCCCTTTAGTTGACTTCAGGCTTCACAGAGAGGAGGAGAAACATCAAAGTGAGAAAAATTCGAGAGGAGCAGAAGAAAGATTGAAAGATGTAAGAGACAAACAGAAACAAATTCAGAAAAAGGTAAGATGAGTACTATGGAAGGGATAGAATATGCAATACAGTGGGGCCATTGTAGTTTGAAGTCAGAAGTCAACTGTCGATCAATAGACTTTTTTGCATATGAGTATACGTTTCCCAGGGTGCACCACGTGGAGGTAAGTCTATCGCACACCCCCTGGTCACTGGTTTTAAATACACCGTCTGCTCAGCTTAACCTAATAATGAAACACAATTCAATGGAAGTCTTCATAAATTGCTCTACATTTTATTAAATTTAAAATAAACGGTAGCTTTTTGTAACTGGAGTTCCTTGCTTACTCCATAGTCAACATCAAATTCAAAAATTGTACACTATCGGAAAGCAGATTATGTTCTATTGCCTCTATTTAGGGATGTACGAAATAGCTAGTGTTCTAACATTTACGTGTTTTTGCTCAAATATTTATAAGGTAGAAATGATTATGCATTTAGTGGATCGATTAGGGTCAGATATTAAGGTTAAAGCAGAAAATGATCTAAGGACATAGTTGGGGGGGGGGGGGGGGGGGGAGATGGGGGGCATGACTGGATATTGACATGTTTTGAATGAAGAACTCCTCTCAGACTGACTTGTGTGAATGATATTTATTTATATATATTAAATGCCAGGCGTTTTGATGGTTACCAAAAGCCCTTTAGTTGATTTCAGTCAACACAGAGGGGAATGAACATCAAAGTGAAAAAGTCGAGTTGGGGGGTGGGGACCAGAAGAGTGTTTCAAAGACGAAGGTAGAAAAAGGTGAGGTGAGTACTGTGAAAGTAGTCGTATATGACATACAGTGGGGTGATGGTAGTTTGAAGTCAGAAGTCAACTGCCGGTTAATAGACTTTTTTGCCGTATGAGTATATGTTGCCCAGGGTGTACCATGTGGAGGTAAGTCTATCGCTCACAGCTCGTGTGTGAATGATAAAACAATGGATTTTCAAAACTCATGTACCTACCTTCTAGAAAGTGATTTGGATGGTGTTATAAAAGTACGGACACGGATTTCGCAGTATGTGTAGGATTTGCAAGACTTTAGAAAAAAGCCCAGAATAAAAAGCACCCTAAAATGGAAGCAATCTATAAATAAACGAGAAATTTCTATTAATCAATTTGTTTTAAATAGGCAAGAATAAGCTACTCATGTCACTGAGTGAAATTTTTATACAAGAGGAGTGATCCGCTTTTGGAGCTATAAGTAGAGAAAAATCGATAACAAATGAGAATTAAAGTAGCTAAAATTGGAGATATGGACTTGAATTACATGTTATCATGTAATTGAAGTACAAAGAAAAGAGTTGGGACATGTATACAGCCAGTGAAGCAATGGTAGTCAAGCCTTGCCCATACAAATGCGAAATTTATTAATCTTCAAGCAGTGTTAAATTTCCAAAGTAATCCAACAGATTGATTGGCATTAGTGTCATCGATGCATGACCTTATTGTGGAAATACTGACCAAATGGAATGGAGTTAGAAAGGTTTCATTCGTTTATAAAATCGGTTCGCGGATTGTGACTATCTTAGGACACCAACAGTTAGAATGTACAGGACGTTTACAGATCACCGCACTTATTAAGGCTCACCTCAAGACCGTTTCAACACAACCTTGAAAGATTGTAAATTGGAACTTTCATCTGTTGTTTAGACGATGCATACAAGAAAATGTATGTTTAAATGAACATGGAAGATGGGATCAGATTGTTCTTCACATAACACGTACTTAGCGGTGAGGTCAATATATCTGACTCAAACTCACGATGGTTTGAACAGATTATGGTTGTAACATTAAAAACGTGAACCGAAGTGACAGGATCAACATTCAGGACAGAGAAACCAGGGAAAAAGCTTTGAACAGTGCTGTCAAGACTTTATCGTAATCAATGGGGCTGTCTCAAAAAGTGTAAATTTCGGAATATTCACAACCCGAAACCTTGACTATGCTCTCAACATCTGTTGTTGTACTTACTGTTAACCGATTTCAGTTAATTCTTGCAATTAATAATATTTTTGCATTACTGTGGATAATTTTTGATATGCATGAGAACACAATCGGATGGCCAAATGGGAGGGAATTTTTAATCTCGCAGAAGTGCTATGCCTTTTCATGAAGACCATAGTCATGTAGGAAAAACTCACCAACGGTATACAAGCTGCATAGGAATAGTTTTGCTTCAGCTTCTACCATAGATCGAATCATTTTCCCAGATTTACGATAGCTATACGTAAATGACCAAACTAGATTTGTACAATTCGTTAGAATGTTCTTATCCACTGGCACCAAGAAAACGTGCCCTCAATCAAGCTCATCAATTCATTAGTACTGGACAAAATAATTTCCTGTTCTTCTTTGGTACCGCCCATCTACCCTACTCACAGCACTCAGTCATTCCCACCTCAAAGCTGTGGTTCAACTTTGACTAAGTTGAATAAATTGCACGATTTTCTTCCGAATTCGGCCTACTTTGTTAAGATGCCACAATAGACATTGGAACTTTCAGCCCTTCACTCTCATGAAATTCAGTAACACAGTTATCAAACAGCCCATTTTCTGTATATCAGGGTCTGCCAAGCTACCTATAACGCTAAAGTGATAAAAGGGTGAGACTGGATTTGTAGCATTGTATTCAGTGGAAAAAGAACCTAGTCATGATTCACCCACGCTTTAATGAAATTTCAGTGTTGTGAGCTAATAATTTTGCAAATAAACTGTCTCAAATGTTTTTGAATCTAGAAGCGAACAAAGTTAAATGGTGTTGTCAGAAAATAGTAAACCAAATTTAGCATAATAACAATGAAAATCCAACGAAATATCAAAACCTAAGTACTTTCTCCAGGTATCAAGCGCATTTATTGTTAAAAGTCAAGTGGCAAACTTAATCTCCAAATCAAACATATACGTCAGAAAAAGCTAATTAAATTCACGGCTACTTACAACCAGTTAGTAGACAATCGAATTATCAGAAACTTTGTTCACCCAATGATCATATTTTTACTTGCGCTTTTTTCTCCATACATAGGCGCGATTAGGCAACAGTACATTTTTTGGTTTGATATTTTTCAAAGCAGTGTCAGTAATAGCAATAACATGTGTAGCATTGTTACTCATTGCGGTGTGCAGATATATGTGATGTGGATGCAACGAGTGATTTTGAAATGGTAAGGGAAAGGGGAAGAAATATATGTACACAACTGCAGGTCAATTAAATAAGATTAGAGAAGGCTATAAGGTAGAACTGGGCGGTGGGGG
>UZAE01013943.1:7557-17843 GCA_900617975.1 Rodentolepis nana | reverse complement strand
TCTCGACTTTTTTCTCTTCGATTTTCCTTCTCCTCTGTGAAGCCTGAAGTCAACTAAAGGGCTAATGATAGCTATCATAACGTCTGCCATTTGATATAAATAAGTAAATGTTGGAATAAAATTTTAATATTAATGGGTTCTACTTTAATGAGACTAGTAGCAATATCAATTTCACTTGATTTGTCATCCATTGAAAAGTAACAATTTTCGAAAATGAATTGACAGTGGTTTCGTCTGACTTCTTTGATAGAGCATAGAAATTTTAAGTCTATGGAGTTGTCATGATAGAAATTGAATGTGTCAAAAATCTCTACGAGTTGCATAATTCAATAAAATTGCGAAATACAAACTTTTTAGATGTGAAATTGAACTAGTATTGATCATCTAAAGGAACCTAATCAAAAGAATGTTATTAAAGCTGTCCATAGGAACAAAGATAAAGTGCTTTACTTCTAGCATACCCCAGTGATTAGCGCAGAAATTGCACTTGCAGTGCACAGTGACCAAATTGTGGAAACATTCGAAAAGGTAGAAGATACCAATTTTGTAACAGATGAAATATTTATCATAATTTCTTCTAAAGTGCTATACGGTTATCAATATATTTGCGCTTTTCAACATAAACTGTGTCCTCTATTTCGCCACCATATTCTGTGATTCATATTTAAGTTGGCAAAATTGCGCTAATGTAAGCACAATTTAATCAATAAAAAGTTCGTTTGAAGGCTTTAAATAGCATACCCTGCTCCATTCCGTTTCGCCTTTTTATCAAGTAAATTTATTTGCCACAAATTAGCCTCTTTTCATATTCATTCATTAACTAAAATCTAATCTCAATAAATGTCGTATTTTAAAGATTTCCATTTAAAAAAGACCGTGTTAAATCTTCCGAATTATTTGAAATCCATTTTTATGCGACTTGGTTCCTTTGACGTCAAGTGAACATTATTTTACTGGGAAGTCCCAATTGTGTGACCCACTCAACATTTCATTTCTGTTTAATATCAGTAAATACTGTCCCTTTATAGTATGCTGCATGCATACGATAAATAAGCACGCATGCTGCTTTCTCAATTTCAGTCAACGCTTAACTCACAGTACGTCTTCCTCCCTCCATGCCATTGAGATTGAAGACGTCCAGAGCCCTTCCACCTAGGAGAATCTACTGTGGAGATTTCTGAGTATTGTCTGGTCTTGTTGATATTGCAATCAACTGCAAATCGGTGACCCTGACGTGTTCCACTAAGCCTGACCTTATCCACTCTGAGATTTCTTTTCAGATCGCAAAACACACTTGGTGATTCTCTTTCTCCTCGAATAATAACCGTTTCATAGAGTCTTCTTTAGCCCTCTCCTAGTACTATATGGTGACCACGTAAAGCCATACAGGGATTATCTTCGCTTGTATAGCAGCAACACCGCTACCGCATTACTGTATGAAGCCAGAATGACTGATTTTGATAGTAACTCCATTGGAAGTACTCAAGATGCCTTTACTACCACGAATTCTACTACTACTACTATTACTACTAGGGACTAGAGTCAGCTAATACTTCTACATTAGTCAGGCTTTAAGTTGGTTACCTCATGAAGTCTTGGAATCTCTCTTGATCAAGCTCTCCTTCGTAAGGAAATAGCTGTCAAAATTGTGGTCCCCTTCTTATCAAGTGTGTCATCGCCCTCATTGCCCATTATGTCACAGTCTGTCGAGATTAATTAAAGAACCACCATTTCGTTTTCATTCTCTGAGAAACTGATACAGTTTTCCGTATTCGTGCATCTCAACTAATTTGGTTGGTTCTTTGATTCTAATTGACTCTATTGTCTTTAATATACTTTTCATTTTTTAAGTGGCAAATACATAAATCTTTTCTTGATGACCTTTGGTTGTTCGAAGATAGACAACATGATGTATCTTTCACTCACATTTATAACAGTTCAGTCAATCCATTTTATACTAGCGATAAAATACCATATGCGTATATCCATAGAAAAACAATCTTTTATTTAATTATAATATCGTCAGTGGTGCTGGTAAATATAGTTGTAAGTTTTCGAAATATATAATGAAAAGTAGAGATGTTGTGATGGTGAGATGGCTTCCCAAAGTTCCAGCAAGGAATAAGTTGCCAATGCACCTTCCAGAAAACTCTTTGGATATCTTTGAGAATTTCAGTGATTTTATTTGCTTAGTACTTGCGAAACATCCCCGGAGGGATTGATTTTATTAGTTGAAATAAAATGCTGAAAATCCTTTTCACGGTCGCTCCTCTGTTTAGTATGTGGGGCACGTTATCGCTGTGTGCGTCATCGTATGCCTGCATATCTGCTCGCCAGGATTGTGAGGTGCGGCGTAAAACTCTGTGTGCAACGACCGTACAAACAGTAACAGATCATTAACCTCTGTTTAACCTAATCCCCATCCTGATCATGAGTAGCTCCCTGCTTGTACACTTCCTCCACAATATCCGTACTGAATAAACGTGCTCCTTGCTACACGTCTGTTTCCTTTATAGCTGGGCTATGGCTTAGCTGGTTCTGGGAGTCTAGCTAGATGTTGGAGAAACTGCCATAGAGATTTCTGAGTCGGTCAGGCTTTACTAAGGTAGCAATCCGCTACAAAACCTTGCTTTATTGGCCCATATGAATCATTATTTGCTCAAGTAACATTTTAATATCGAAACGCTTTTAATTTATTTTCCACGAGCAAATTTTCTTTCACCAATGCAGAAGATATTTATTCTGCATACTTATTAAATTACCTTATTTTTAATCATTACGGAATTGCAAACTTTATCAGATGAATTGTTTGTGAAAATAAATAGATTGATGTTTAAAGATGGTTCTCTAGTCGTTTATTATCTTACCCAGTTTTCGAATTTAAGCAAGTAAAATTGAATTGCTTTACTTGTATTTGTTTATTTATATCAAATAGCAGGCGTTATGATAGTTATCATTAGCCCTTTAGTTGACCTCAGGCTTCACAGAGGGGAAGGAGCATCAAAGTGAAAAAAGTCTACAGGGGGGAGGGAAGAGAAGAGTGTTTCAAAGGTGTAAAAGAAACAGGCACAAAGGTAGAAAAAAGGTGAGGTGAGTACTCTGGAAGTAGTGGAATATGACATAGAGTGGGGTGATGGTAGTTTGAAGTGAGAAGTCAACTGCCAGTTAATAGACTTTTTGCCGTATGAGTATATGTTGCTCAGGGTGTACCACGTGGAGATAAGTCTATCGCACACCCCGGGCACANGCTTTAATAAGGTAGCAATCCGCTACAAACTGCTGTATACAATTCCAAATGATTTTCTTCTAAATGTTCAAATATTATTTTTTCGGAGTTAATAAGCAGTGACTTACTTTTACGTATATAAACAAACTCAGGGCAAATACTGCCATTTGTAAACAGCAACAATTAATCGATTTGATAATCGTATGTCATCTGAGTGCAAGTTTAAAATTTATTTTTCGATTCTGATTTAGGTAAATCTTTGCCCACTTCTAATAAAAGATTTTTCCAATTAAATNCTAGCGATAAAATACCATATGCGTATATCCATAGAAAAACAATCTTTTATTTAATTATAATATCGTCAGTGGTGCTGGTAAATATAGTTGTAAGTTTTCGAAATATATAATGAAAAGTAGAGATGTTGTGATGGTGAGATGGCTTCCCAAAGTTCCAGCAAGGAATAAGTTGCCAATGCACCTTCCAGAAAACTCTTTGGATATCTTTGAGAATTTCAGTGATTTTATTTGCTTAGTACTTGCGAAACATCCCCGGAGGGATTGATTTTATTAGTTGAAATAAAATGCTGAAAATCCTTTTCACGGTCGCTCCTCTGTTTAGTATGTGGGGCACGTTATCGCTGTGTGCGTCATCGTATGCCTGCATATCTGCTCGCCAGGATTGTGAGGTGCGGCGTAAAACTCTGTGTGCAACGACCGTACAAACAGTAACAGATCATTAACCTCTGTTTAACCTAATCCCCATCCTGATCATGAGTAGCTCCCTGCTTGTACACTTCCTCCACAATATCCGTACTGAATAAACGTGCTCCTTGCTACACGTCTGTTTCCTTTATAGCTGGGCTATAGCTTAGCTAGTTCTGGGAGTCTAGCTAGATGTAGGAGAATCTGCCATAGAGATTTCTGAGTCAGTCAGACTTTACTAAGGTAGCAATCCGCTGCAAGTACGTTCCCTCATTTCAAAAAAGCTATTTGGCAAATTTGGGTTTAAAACTTTTTGTGTAGATATCAGAATATTGTGTAACTCGATAAAAATGAATTAATATAATGGTTTGAGAAAATGTAATGCCAAAACAATTGCTCATATACAGTACAAATTTTCTGAAATTGAGTTGATGCTGAGGAGTTGTATTCAGTAGGCCTAAAGCATGCAAATGGCTTTCTAAATCAATGGCAACGATGCATTCTTTTCACACGATGAAAAAATGTTTTATTGATCTGTCACAATATTGGTCAAGGTAAATAATTGGTAGAAATTTGATTGCTTTGCATCGCTTTTCAAAATCAAGATTTAAGTTATATGTGAAATGAATTTAATTTATCTTAGATTTCAAAGATTGAAATCGTCCACTAGAAATCTTTATCTTGTGTTAAAATAGTAGTGAGAATGAAAATGCTACTAAAGTCAATTAGAATAAATAAATAAATAAGTCCTTTGTTATGGAGTAAGCAGAAAAGCTGTGTTTAAATCTATGACTCCATTATTAATCGGTACATTTATTCCCTTTCCATTGTTCGACGCTACAACCCCTTGATAAACGATCCCTTCATGTAGAGCCCATATACAAGATTGAATATACACGTGTATATATTTATCTCACTAGTATTCACTTAATATTTCTTTTCTAAAACCTGGGGTGTGCGATAGACTTACCTTCACGTGGTGCACCCTGGGCAACGTATACGCATACGGAAAAAAAGTCTATTAACCGGGAGTTGACTTCTGACTTCAAACAACCCCCACTGTATGTCATATTCGACCCCTTCTACAGTACTCATCTTACCTTTTCTCTGCTCTTTTGTCTGTCTCTGTCACATCTATGAATCATTATTCTGTCCCCCCTCTCGACTTTTTGTCACTTTAATGTTCCTCCTCCTCTCTGTGAAGCCTGAATTCCGCTAAATGGGTAATGATAACTATCAAAACGCCTGCCANCCCGATATACATGTTCCCCAAATGAGAGCCTTTACTTTAACAGTCGCGAGATTATTGACTGAATGGAGTCGCAGACAAATCCTGAGCAAATAGTAGGAATTTAAAAATGCGAATTCCAAATGATAAACTGCATCAAGGGGAGGTTTGATATGTGGCAAAAAAAAATAGGGTTGATCTAGAAGTTATTTGCAAGCTCTGCCCTGCTTCAATTATAGTTTTGGAATTGATTGAAATTTTCTAATTGTTCATCATTTATTTAGATATATAAAATGACAGGCTTTAGGATAGTTATCATTAGCCTTTTAGTTGACTTCGGGCTTCACAAAGGAAGGAGGAATATCAAAGCCTCACAAAATCAAGAGGGGGAATAGAAGAGTGATTCACAGATGCAAAAGAGACAGAGACAAAGGTAGAGAAAAAGGTGGGCGAGTACTTTGGAAGCGGTCGAATGTGACATACGATGGGGTCATGGTAGTGGGAAATCAGAAGCCAACTGCTAATTTATAGGCTTTAAGACGCATGAGTATACGCTGCCTATAGTCCACCACGTGGAGGTAAGTCTATCGCGCAGCCCTAATCGTGGTTCGTTATAATAAGAAAGTGGGGTGTGCGATAGACTTACCTCCACGTGGTACACCCTGGGCAACGTATACTCATACGGCAAAAAAGTCTATTAACCGGCAGTTGACTTCTGACTTCAAACTATCATCACCTCACTGTATGCCATATTCGACTACTTCCATAGTACTCACCTCACCTTTTTTCCACCTTCGTGTCCCTCTGTCTCTTTTACATCTTTGAATCTCTCTTCTATCCCCTCTCTCGACTTTTTCCACTGTGATATTCCAACTCCTCTCTGTGAAGTCAACTAAGGGGCTAATGATAACTATCAAAACGCCTGCCATTTGATATAAATAAATAATAAGAAAGTCACAACATTTTTTTGCGGGACAAATTTTTTCCTAGCGTTTAAAGATTAGTAGTACTACTTAGTGGTGCGCAGTAGAAGTGTTCGACTCCACGCAACNGTCCCCTTCTTAGCAAGTGCATCAGCAAGCTCATTGCTTGCAATGCCACAGTGACCAGGAATCCATTGTAGGACCACTGTTTTGTTTTTTCTCTCTCAGCAGCTGATAGAGTTTTCTACATTCGTTTATCTCAGCTGTTTTCGGTTGCTCTCTGCTTCCAATTGTGTTTATTGCTGACTGTGAGTCCGAAAGTATCACCGCTTTGGTGAATTTCATACCCAGACAACATAAATCATTGCGTAATCTTCTTAGGCAACATTCATTGCCACCACTCTTTTCGCATTAAGGTTTAAAATTGGCCCCAAAAGTGAAAGAGAAGACAAGTTCTGTACTTCTTTTTACTTGTTCAAAATTTAGAAAATTTGATCCGGAAAACGTAAAAGATGGCTACCTGCGGCGGAAACAATTAACAAAAGGTTTTAATAAAACGCTCTATTGATTTACTACTTCAAAAAATGGCTTAATAACTTTGTGCAAAACAACCCAACCACATTAAGAAATATAAAGATGTTGTACATCAAGGACTTTTTTAAATGGCAGCTACGTATTTACGTCACAGTATTATATATTATTACCTAAACCTATCCTAATATAGCAACTTATATAAATTTCGAGTGCTAAAAGCAATCAACATTGCTCAATGCTGTGTTTTAATGAAGCATTTACTTATTTGGTTGGCTACGTTCCTAAAAAATTGAATTTCAAATAGCGCCTCCAGACGTGTTGAATAAGTTCTTGTCTGTCATATTCAGCATTGAGTGATCGGTTTGCCTTAATCATGGCAGTCGGTCTTGCCAAGTCAATTCCTACTACTCCAATAATTGAGTAGAAAAATGTTCTCACAATGTATAAAGTAGCTTACAGATAGTGGTGCCGAGAAAACCAATCTGTTTTTTTGGTATAACAACTTGAGAGATTTTCGCTCAAGGTGAAATATTCGTGTCTACAATGATCTTATTTTTGTCACGGGGGTGCGCAAGACTTACCTCCACATGGTGCAGCCTGGGCAACGTATACTTATACGGCGAAAAAGTCTATTGATCGGCAGTTGACTTCTGACTCCAAACTACTATGGTCCAACTATTTTTCATATTCGACCCCTACCACAGTACTCATCTTACCTTTTTATGCCTTTGTGCCTGTCTGTCTGTCTCTTTTACATCTGTGAATCACTCTGCTGTTCCCAATCTCAACTTTTTGTCACTTCGACGTTCATTCTCCTCTCTCTGAAGCCCCAAAGTCAGCTCCAGGGCTAATGATAACTATCAAAACGCCTGCCATTTGAAATAAATAAATATTTATCATAATGCTGAATGGCAAGGATATCATATAAATTAACCAAATTGTGGAGACTTTGTGATGCACAAATTTGGTGCAAAGTCTTCAACTGTGACAAGCATCATTGCTTTTAATACTGCTTATTGATATTTTGTAAGTGAGTGCCTATTAAAACCGTTGTTACTAAATCATCGGTTTCTTTAATGACCATGGAAAGGATACTTCCTACTGTGTATTAGGCAGATTAATCTCAGTTCCATTAATGAAGTAGAAGCTCAAGTCCCTAGACGACATTTGTGATGATAAGAGAGCACGTGTTCATCACCGTGAGCATTAAGTGACCTTTCATCCATAAAACATTAGTTCAAACCACTACGACATTATTAATGTTAGTGGACTTACTAGAGGTCTCTTCTAGATATTTTCTAATGAATATGTGACGTGAATGTACCACTGTTCTTGTCTACTATATTTTGCTAACTCTGTTGTATTTGTACTATCTCATTTTCGATTTTTTTCCATTCGCAAGGCATTGGCAAAACACTAAATTGCCAAGTTAAGGTGGAAACTTTTCCTCGCCAAAGTTCATGGAGTGGTTGAAAAGGATTCATGGTACTCGACAAATTTAGTCATGGCGATAGAACATATTGGTGTATCAACCACAAAAACAGCCACTCACCTTTCCTCATTCTCCTCCTCCACCTTCTCCAATCTCCACGAGGCGTCACTCCAACCACATGCTCACCTCAAGCAACTCAATTACACTTCATTTGTATTCGCTGTCATCTAGCCTTCACTACCGAAAATACATGGAATTGGGCCTTCAACTTCAACTAACTTTATCACAATTAGTCCCTCCACCTGATCTAACGAGATCACATGTCGTGGCTTATACGACTCCACCTCCACCTCCATTTCCACTGCCACATTCTTGTGCTGATGTAGGCGCCGCTAGCATTGCTACCGCAAAAACACAATTTAGTCTCCTCTCCGCCACTTCCAATTTCAAACACATAACTTCCACACTTAAGACCACCACCAATACCTTCATCTCCGCCACCATATCCAATATCACCTTCATCGCAGCCCGATCAAGTGCATAGAACCGAAACCACCTCTAACCACAACCCCAGTTGCAACGGCCTCGCGATTCACTCCTTTTCTGCACTCTTGTCCCAACCTAAACTTCTCCACTTCCAATTCAAATGATCACTCCACAATCACTTTTTCCTCTGCATTTACATCAATCGCCCTACCGTGATGTTGACGACATATTTCTTTCCTGTTAAATAAACGTTTATCTTTAAATGTCTCCCTTAGTCTTCTAGATTTTTGGCAGCAACAAAGTCCACCTGCAACTGTTTGGCCTTGTTCTAACGAATAATTCGCTGATTGTTTTACTCCTCATGTTTTTATTCTAACCTACATTGTTGGGTAAAAAAACTGCTTTTTGTTCTCACTAACAATTTGGTTTGCATAGTGTGAGTTATACACTTCACTAATTGTCTTCAGTTGCCCTGAAGGCCTCAAGCTACGATGAAATAAAAAAGGGCATTAATTGCATTTAGGCACGTTACGTTAAGCATAAATGCTGTTGAACAATTTGCCTACTAAGATAAAACCTTGAGTCGCTGCCTCCACAACGTTTGGCCATGAAATGACGCAAACTCCTTTTTTAAAAATTTCGAGATTAGTTGTTGGTAGCCATCAAAGTAATCTCGTCTCTATGGTAATCAATCGTCTCTGTTAAAACGCAAATATATTCATTACTGAGCTTAGTTAGCTGTCCAAATTCAAGCAGATACAAAAAAATTTCATTAAGTAAAAAAAAGCCAGGTTAGTTTTTCATTTTTGACTGACGTTTGTTGAACCATTTGGTACTTTCTATTTACTAATGAAAATGCATGGGTGAAGAAACAATTTCACCAAGAGGGGCATCTTTATTCATCTCTTAAGTGCATTTAAGCCACATGAACGTAAAAGTGAAACGATTTTCAAATCACAAACTACCCAATCATCTGCCTTATATACCAAAATTGCCTGATCCCGTTTGATTTTAATTTCCAATTTTTAGTCGAGTAAAGGTATTATTTCGAAATTCACAGTTGTCTATCAATTGTAATAGTAATTTCGGTTGGCTGTTGTGAATTTCGTTGCAGTAGTGATGAAGTGTTGAACTAAATACTTCCCGCTATTGCCATGTTATTCAGGCGAAGTACTATCCAAAGTTAAACGAGGAAGCCAGCGAATTCCTTATTTCTTGATTGGAAGTAGTCTTGAATGCTATTTAATATTCAGGAGGAATGTCTTTTAGTTGGTTTGAAATTCTACCCAGTTTCCCAAGGAAACTGTTACAAATTTAAAGGCAGTTCATTAAAATCTTGCCAATTCTAAAGATCTCTAGTAAACATAGCGAGTAGCATTTCATTTTCAAGATTTCAGCCTTCCTGAGTCAAATCGAATCTCTAACTTGTTTGGTCTGTCCAATGTGGTCACTACGAACTGAAGCTGGGCGTTTGCAGCGCACTACTATTTATCCAATCACTAGAACTATCGATATCAATATTCCCACAACAGTAACTTGGTTCTTTTATGCGTCATCGTGAGGTTAGGGAAAAGGAGAAAACGACAAGTTATTTAAAGAAGATCCCGAGTTTGGTAGGAATCGAGCTGATGATGGAGCAGAAGGGCATTCACGAAGTGAGGGCCAATCACAACCATTCCCTTCCACTAAATCCCTTGACGATTTTCAAGAGGGACCAGAACGATAACGAATAGCTTTTCGAGTTGAGTCATCGTTG
>UZAE01013942.1:0-17850 GCA_900617975.1 Rodentolepis nana | reverse complement strand
CCACGAGGAGGTAAGTCTTTCGCGCACCCCTTCAACTCGAAAATAGAGTGGCTTATTTTCATTTGGACCTTATTAGTGAAATTAAGGAAAGTATGATCTGTTCGTTTCAAATGAGGGCTAGAATACAGCATTATTTAGTTTGCTTACTTGGAACTATTGAAGAAAAGGAATTATTTGCATTTTTATTTATTTTATAATAAAGCCTTCANTATGTTTGTATCCTTGTAGCCCCATCTGGTGGAGTGGGCGTTGAAGTCTCCTAATACTATAGTTTTGTGTGAGATGTTCAGAAAGTCAAAGTTTGGACAATTCTGGGGAGGATTATAGACTGCATATATCTTGAATTGGTTTTGACATTTCCAAACATTTAATCTGATTATTTCACATTTGTCTTGTGTCGAGCTCATACTCTTGATTAGGTCGTAGTGTGAGGTGAGGCCATCTTTTACTCCAGTTAGAATTCCACTTGCAACTTTCCGGTATTTAGGTAGATTGTACAGGGTGTAACCTGGGAATTGGTAATACATCAGTTTGTCATCCGAAATGTTAGCTTCCATAATTGTGAAAATGTCTACATCATAGGTTTGCAGGATTTTCTGTATTTGGATCTTTTTGTCCGGAGACATTCCTCCAGCATTCCACTGGAGGATCTGAAGACATTGTGATTCGCCCTGACGAGGGCGATTTTTCTTATAGCCTTTTTTAAAGCTAATCATAATTAATCGAAGTCAAAAACGAATGCCGATTGATGGACTTTTTTGCCGTAAGAAAATACGTTGTCCAGGGTGCACCACGTGGAGGTAAGTCTATCGCGCACCCCATGTTGCAAATCATAAAATATTTCAAATTAATTCACTAAGCTCTTTTCAGTCATTCTTACCTTAAATGGAAATGAAAATAAGTGAACACCATTGTTATTCAACTATATGCTTTAATAGAATACTTTTTCATGATTTCAATCGTTATCACGGCCTCCAACCCACTCAGTATCGTTGGACGCGTCGTCGCCTCCAGCGTGATCACTTGCGCGCGTATAACCAGTGGCCAATCAACAGTCTTTGTTTGCTTAAGAAGATGTGCCACGTTGATCATGGCTAATCTTACGGCGTGTACACTTTCTCCCCAGTATACTTCCCAACTAAACGTGTTCCGTGTGATGCGTCTGTTTCCTCTACATCTGGTCTGTGGCTTAGCTAGTTCTGGGAGTCTAGGTAGACATAGGAGAATCTGCCACAGGGATTAGTGAGTCAGTCAAAACTTTACAAGTATAGCAATCCACCACAGTATCCTCATTCCACACTAATCCCCCATTTTTAAACGAACTTAACCGATTTTATATAATATCGCAATGGTATGTTATTAGAAAGTAGTTTTATTATTATAATTCATATTTTAAATAAACACACAATTAAACTGCCAATATTCTATTCCCACTCACATAGTGTTTAATGTATTTGGAACTAAATCATGGATGTCAGCTCAATGGCTTGCAGTGAACAATGATGAAAGTTGAGCTCAAGGAGCTTTGTAGTCCAAAAGATATTGAATAAACCACATTCAGACATTTGAGAGTGTAGAAGAGAGATGAGCATGCCAGGAGGATGGATAAGCGCAATTGAGTGAAATGCGAAGGCAATTTCCATGAGCGCTAATGTACTTAAACATTAGTAGGAAGAGTTACAAGGGTTTTAAGGCGGACAATTAGCATATTTTAACAACGATTGTGGCTATAGACAATTTTGTGAAATCATAAGGACTATTGTTTCAGGTCACAATTTTTCTAGTGTCTAGTTTGTTTAGAGAAACGCAATTCTCTCTCTAACTAAGTAGACAGGCGAGCACTCAAGTACCACATTCCGCCAAACTTCACCTGCTTTCTCTTTCTCCTGCTCGTCTGATCTTCCTCGCCGTACCCATTTTACTCCGTTATAAGAAGAGAATATTCGCCCTTCCTGTGCAAACATAGGGTTTTTGTGATTTGAATGACTTGCACTTAAGTGAGGTAAACTATACGATATTCGTCTATTTGAATCGCAAATAAAAGTTTTAAGTATATCTCATCTACTTAAACCATAATTTTATAATGCTAATAAATCATTCAAATATTTCACTTAATATGTCTTTGAAGTTTATTCCCCAGTGAAATGTGTTGATTCATAATCAAACGCCTTCAATTAAAATTTAAACTATTTGACTTTCATAAATTGTTTGTTTATTAAGCGTAGCAACCTTAGATTTTAGAACTTAATACTGTAATGCTTTAAGTTAATGCCCCTTTTATTTCGATATCCCAAACCAAAACGAATTTCATATGTATTTTGTGTTCTCGACGCCTAGACCAAAACAAAGTTGACCAATTCAGTTTTACCCATGAATAAAATTATAAGTCATGTTGTATAACCAGGTAATAATTTCGATTTTACATCATTAGCGGTCTTATCGATAATTTCAAGGAAACTTGTTTGACCAAATTAATTTTAGTATCCAGGGGTGTGAGATAGACTTACCTCCTAGTGGTGCACCCTGGGCAACGTATAATCATACGGCAAAAAAGTCTATCAACCGGCAGTTGACTTCTGATTTCAAATTACCATCACCCCACTGTATGTCATATTCGACCCCTACCACAATACTCGTCTTACCCTTTCTGAGCCTTGGTGTCTGTCAGTTTCTTTTACATCTGTGAATCACTCTTCTGTTCTCCCTCTCGAATTCTTCTCATTTTGATGTTTCTCCACCCCTCAGTGAAGCCCGAAGTCAACTAAAGGGGTAATGATAACTATCAAAACGCCTGCCATTTGTTATAATAAATTTTAGCATCCACATTTACCATTGTTTCATGAAGATTGTCAAAAAAAAACGAAAAAGAAAAAGCGATTTATGGAAATGATTTCTTTATAGCTAACCCAATTTGGAATCATAATTTATATTTTCGGACCTATGAAATGCGCAGTCCAAACACAAGTAGCCTAAACAATCTCATGTTCATTTGAACATTCTGGAGATTTCAGTCGTACGATTTACATCTATTTAGCTATTCATATTCCATCAATTTATATTATATACATTCAATGACTAACTATGTTTGCTGTAAGCATGAATTCAATAAACTCTCTGCGCCTACCACTTCTGTATCATTGAGATAGCATATCAATTCAAGGAGCCTTTCTGTAAGGAGCAAATTTTGTTCTAAAGATTACTGAAAATAAGTCAAAGCTAGTTAATTAATAATATAATCTTTATTTTAAATTAGGCGAGTCACCTCACAGATTTCGAACAGAAGTGATTTGTCTGATAGCTGGTAAATATCCTTATCTATTTCCTATTTGCAGAATTCATGAAGCAAGTTGAGGCTTCGCTGCAGCCGGAAATATTGGATAGAATGAGAAGATTTGCGCTCCACTGATCATATCTTTCATTTTAAGCGCCAATTTTGCATGACTTGGCGACTGGAACCATACATACGCAAGACCTTTTGAACGTCCAAACGCATTTCGATGCAACTTAGCACTAAGCACTTTTCCAAATTGACCGAAGTACGAATACAGGTTAAATTCAGTGATTCTTTCATCCAGGTCTTTCACAAAAATACCCGTTTCAGTCATGGCTGTCAAGTGGGCATTTAGTGCTTTTATTCTGTCTGCCTTTTTTTCAGCTGGACTAACGTATAATCTTTGTCCTCTAAACAACTTTCCATTCAAATGTCGTACAGCGTTCCAAGCCTCATCAAATCGTTTAAAGCATACAAAGGCATAACCCTTTAACACATTATTGGAGTGTGTTGGGATAAAAATACTCCCGATTTCGCCAAACTCACCAAACAATTTTCGTAGGTCGGCTTCAGTAGTGCGTCGGTCAAAATTTTTAACGTAGCAATTAGTGAATGGTAGAACATTGGCATTAGGATAGCGTTCATTTCGTGGCTTGAAAGGCTTCACAACTAATTTTTTGTCGGCAAGTTCCAACGTGCCGGAAGCTCCAACTGCACCTAGTGCGTAATTAGGTTTACTATATTGTACATATCCATATCCGCGTGAATTCATTAAGTCATTCGTAGCGATCTAAAATAGCTATTTATTTAATATAGACAGCCAAACCTTGCACGACAATACTTCCCCAAAGGAACTAAATAGCTCGTGGAGTTCCTCTTGCGTGACGCATTCGTCTATATTGCCAACAAACACATTTGCTGCTTTGATATTTCGTAAACAAGGATCTGGTTGGAAGCGCATCAAGCGAATGGGTCGATTGCGGAATCGAAGATTTCGCATCTTAGACATCAAAGTATTAACTTAAAAAGCGATATCTCCAAAAATTAAAACTTACCTTCATCTTCGCTTTGGAAACGCAATAATGCGAAGCATGTTCCGTTTTTAGATCGCTTTACACTAATAAGTTGACAATTGAAACTGGAAAAGGTAAAGGCTAGTTCATCGAGAGTAACGAGAGGATCCAGATCACCAACATAAATAACACAGTCGCACATATTTTCTGTCAATGAAAAGTAATCAGAGTTATAATCTAACTAAACTTACAACTTACAACTTACTTTAAAATATTATCCTTGGAAATGCTAAAAATAGGTACATTTAAGAACGAAAAGCTAAATTTTATTTTTTAGATTTAGATGTTAGAATTAATTTGACCATAATTTCTTTTCTTAATAATTCACTAGTATCATTCTTTGGAAGGCATTGAAAACTGTTTGAATAAAAATTAGAAGAAAAATGAAGTGAAAATAATATACACGGAGTTGAATTATGTAGACGGAGTAAGATTTTGATATTTTTATAAATTATCTTAAATTTGCGTTTTACTGATTGATTTTAAATTTCGATGAGATTGGATTAATGGACAATTTGATTAAGACAAACGTAAAAGTCCGTTGCCTAAGGTAATTTAATACAGCTAAATATTTCAAATTATAAAAACTTGAAAAATCCAGGTTTAAGGATTTAACGAACAAACTGGTATGTTTCGAAATATGATTAAAAAATTCATGCGATTTCAATGACAGTTTTAATTACTATAAAAATATTAATTTTTTGACTAATTTAAATCAAATTATTGTAGAATTTTGAAAAAATAAGAAATTGGCAAAAAAGATTTGCAGGGATTATAAGTAAATATGACTACGCTTACAAACGAAATTCATTCGGGACTACCATAGGATAAACACTCAAAGCAAAAGATGTTACTTGTCAAATTTAATACTTAATATCAAAGTCAATAAGACTAAATCCTCTCATGGCATTGTGGAGATCGAGATTAGAAATAAATAACATGAAAATATTTAAAAATCAATGAAACATTAACCAAAGAAAAATAAATAAATGTATAATTTCAAATATAAATACCACAAAATTTCTGTAAGAATACAGCATTAGAATTTTTATATTTGTGCTAATTTGTTTGAACGTATACCTCTTTATCCAAGCTTTCAGTTTTTGTTTCCTATGATGGCGAGAGGCCATGAATATGTACGGGTTACGAAAAGATTTATTGTTTTTTTATCATTAAAGTCAAATTTGGTTTGCATGCCTGGTATGTTCGCTTAGCCGTGTTGAAATAGTTCTGTTTGATACCTAAAAAAGTGATATCAAATTAATTACCAATATTTTCTTTCAAAATCTGCGGGCCTGCTATTTGTCAAAAATGGGAATAACTTGTGATTGCATTTGTGTAAAAATGATCCAGCTGGGAAATTCCTCTAGAACCTGTTTAATGTTAGTCAATTTCCTTTCAGATTGTCAGTGATCCGAATAAGTTATTGGATTCCTTCAAGGTCCACTTAACCGAAAATGGTGGCATACGCAAAAGTTCCATTTCTGAGCTTGTTTCTTTAATGGCTAATACGGGTGAGCTTCTTGCTCCGAAGTGTATCTCAATCTGCGTAATTGCAGCCTCGGAGTCCGCTGTTCAGTCCTTGCTATGTGACACGGAGGCGTGGGATATCCTTCTTAAATGGCTTCAAGAGGCCTCTCAGGAGGAGGACTTTTCGTTTTTAGCTGAACTGATGCAACTCTACCTCCATCTTCCAGTCACTTTTCAGCTACTTACACGTAATGTTTGTCCAAAGATGATTAAGACCCTTTCTAGGAAAGCTAATAATGAAAGTATGTTGTTGTCTTTTACTCATTCTCTCTCTAGAAGTCCGTTCGATGGCTGTCGATATTGTCAAGAAGTGGATGGGTGTTGTAAGTAGCGCCAACGGTGAAACTAAGCCCAGAAAACGTAAGTTGGACTCTAACAAGAAAGAGAATCTGGAAGCTAAGAAGGATGAGCATTCAGTTACTGTACCTCCTCAGTCAATGCAAGAGATAAAGAAGAGAAGAACAACTGTCAAAGTTCCTCCTACAGTTATGAGGACTGCTGGTATTGAAGATGCTCCTGAATTGCCTGTACCGAAGTCTCGTTCTGAAGTTTTGGCAAAGACCAAAAATGAAAATCCAAATGAAGAACCAGCTGCGCCTATTGAATCCTTTCATCAAAGCATTACCGTTACTCCAACTGAATCCAAGAAATGTGAGCTTGAAATTTTTGTTTTTATCTTAATTTAGCTCCGACAGAGATTCATGAGAGTTTCAACTTTATCAATGCTCTTACGAACTCGCAACCTGGTATACGTAGGAGGCGCAAGCCCCATAAACCAGAGCTCTCTGTATCTCATGGTGACATTAGTGCTGTAGGTTTTGCTGTTTGACATGGTTACTTTTATAGGCAATCGATTGTGGTAAAACATACACACAGGATCCTGCGGTTGCAGATTCAAATGATTCCGATGGACCTTCAAAGTCATCAATCACTAGTTTCCCTATCCATCCTAGTGATAAAAAGAGCAACAAGAAACGAGTGACATGGGCTCCCGAGCATTCTTTGACGCAAATTAGTTATTTCGAAGTTGAAGAAAATGAACGAGGTTAGTAATTTTGTTGTAATCTGTTTTATATAGTTAATTTTTCAAGTTATCACCTTCTGTTTGTAATTATAGTCAATGTTACTCGAACTATTGAGGAGATTCGGCAACAGGAGCATTCTCTTGAGCGACAACTGTTTAAACGTCATGAAGATGTCGAAATGTGCGGCGGAAGAGTAGGTTTTAACCTTAACCCTTGTTTTTAACTCATTTTGAATTGTTATATTATTTCTTATTATTGGCTTTCAGTGGTTTCCCCCTCCCCTGTTGGAAGTTAATCCGCCTGCAGAGCCAGGGAGTCGTTCGACTGAGCGCGAAACTCAGTTAGAAAGAGAAAGGCATATTCTACAAACCATCTACTTTACTCGGGAAAGCATACCATTTACGCCAGAGGAACCTGATAAAGAAGATTTTGTAAAGCAGGAGCCTATTCAGATTCCTATTAGGGATGTACGTTTAACTCGACTCAAAGAGTTGTGTTTTGCTCCTCCTCCTCTTTCATCGAACTCTCTCTATCTTCCATTTAATCACAAAATAAAACACTTATTTAAAATCGTTTCCGAAAAAGTAGTCGCTGTTATCATACTGGCGATATTGGTCTATCGCGAATGCATGGCTTAACCAGCTTCTTGTCTCTAATTTGTGAGGAAACGAATTATATGGCTAAGGCTTAATGTATTTACTATTTTACGGTTTGAAGAAGTGGCTTTAAAACTAAAAGGAAGTAATGGGCAGGCTTAGGTTGTTTTATCCTCTACTCATGACCTCAATGTGTATGGCCAAGACCCGTTCGTGGTGGGGTCAAACACTAACAATGAGTTGTACATTCTAACCCGCGGAAATTCGGCAGTTGTTTATACCCGTGAACGGTATTTCGCTAGCTTAATGGAAATGCTTGGCCGACACGTGGTTCGGTGTTATGTGTGATTGAAACTGTGCAGGGCCTTGTGTGAGATGCCTGGGTTTGGTTGCCATCTTTTCACTTGCACTACTTCGTTTTAAAATACGTGATTTAATTCTAGCCATTTTGATTTCTTTCTAGTACAATGATCAGCTACTGGTAACAAAGAGCACAGAAGATGGGAGCTCTAAGGTAGTCAGATTCGTTTCTGCATTAATGCATTTGCGTTGTAAGACTTGTGTATGTATATTTCTGTCTTGTGACTTTTATAGGTCTCCCTCAATCCCAATGTTGCAGATTTAGTCAAATCCCTCGCTCTAAACTTTGATCAACAGGAGGGACCTGCTGTTGCTACTACTAAATTGCAATCACAGCCTGCGCCTACGGCTTCACTTCCCGTGGATTACAAGTCTCAAAGTCAAGCTCCTAATTATCCGCCTCATGATCATTTCGATGATCATGCACCACCAATGCATCAACCGCCAACTATGGGCGGAGCCCCAAGAATGCCTCCCAATGGTCCTCCTTTTATGTCCGCTGGTGAAAGACCCCATCCTGGAATGCGTGCTAGAGGACCGCCTATGCGACCCCAAATGGGTCCTCCATTTAGACATCCACAATATCCCCCGGACGGCCCCCTACGTTTTCCCAGGGGTGGTGGCTCAATTCCACGACCCCCTTATCGTGGCGGTCCCCCGCCAATGTTTAACGGTGGCAGACTGGGCCCTATGGCCCGTCCCCCTATGCGACTTCGGGGTCCACCTGCCGGTGTTCGTCCTGAACAGATTTGCAAGTTTTTCCAGCAGGGTAATTGTCGAAACGGCAGTAATTGTCATTTTCTCCATCCTGGTTATCAACCCCCACCTCCAAATTGGTGAATACAAATGAACAACAAACGCTGATGTGTACATAAAAATTATTTATCTCTGTTGAGAACTCATGCCCCCAAAATTATTGATTCCGATGTACATATTATTACTGTGCGGTTGTTAGTGTACTTGAATTGTTGTTGCTGGTGTCTTCAATAAAATCCAGTGGTAGGTTACTGTTTTATCCTGCTTGTTTCCAACTTTTCTGCTTAGAATGTTTGCCTTAATAGACTTAGCCTATAAGACTGTGTTCTTGATCACATTCCCTCACTATGCGTTTTGGACCTACCCTGTTGTAAACAGAATTGTAAGCACACAAGTTTCAGTACTTTTATTTAGCTTCCGATCTCTTACTGAGTTGGAATAAAATGTCAAAAAATAAACCTAAGATGATTTTTCGCGGCAGCAAGGATCACAGTGATCATTTTCGATTTTCCAATTAATTGGCAACCTAATTTCGTAACTTACTGCTCGTTAGTGTACATAGGTGGCATTATTTGTAGTTTTCGCGAACTGCGTAAGTTATTAATCGATTAGATAAGAGCAGCGCTTTTTAGCAGATCGATCAATAAGTACGCTAATTCATGTTAATCATTTTACTGCAATGTCTAGGCCCATTACAGTATCAATGGTCTTAAATTGCAAATAGTATTAATTAATTAACCTAAAATTACGAGAGTATGAGTTATGTTGCAAATAGGCATAAAGCACAGACGAAATTATCTAATTATTTTGATACAGAAAATAAATGGATTTTGTAAACTCTCGTTCATGTATTGCCTGCCACTTGTATCCGCTTGCATTTAGCCGATGTAAGAGCGAAGTCAATACAGCAAATCGTAGTATTTGAATTATATGAATTTTTAATCAATTAAATGTTGAAATAATATTCCCCTTTGATATTCATTCGCCTAAATGGTTCAAAATGGCAAAAAATTTCGAAAAGGCACTTTTCTGGGGTCTCGTTAGGAGGCGACAAAACGACCTAGAGTAAAAAAAATAATTCAGTGGCCTATTCATTGACCAGTCCAATACTAGGCACTGTTTATACCTTCTTTATTCCACCTTCTTTAAGCTTTTTAATCTCCAGATTCAACAGGGTTCTATCTAAAATAATAGACAAAAAGTTGGCAAAGAATTGATTTAGTCCTGGTGATGTGGAGTGTAGAACGCTATCAAAGGAAACCCGTGTGACTTAGAATATTCTGTAAAGTGCGGTTGCTCTACGATCACTTAAGGACAAAGTGCCTCCTCTTCTCAGCCAAACAAAGATTAATATTTGTGCTTTGTAGAGTTAAATATATCCAATCACTAAGCACTTTTACAGTAAACTCTCTCAAGGCGATATCGCCTATGTTCTTGACACTTTGGACGTAGCCTAGATAATTTTGAGGCAACTTATATCAGAAGAGTCTGAGAGAGACTATTTGTACTTTACAGAATTTAATAACCCTGAGCACTTACAAATATTCCTTCTAGCGAGTACATCTTTCACACTCAACATAGTAATTCTTGCTTTTTGTGGTTCCTCTGGGTAGGCCATGATGACTCCTTCTGGAATATTGGTATCCGTGAAGGCCTATCCGTAAATCATTTTGGCGATTTATGCAAATAACTTACAAAGATGCAATATTCAGGCCAATTTAGAGCAAAGTATCGAACAGTTACATTTGGATACTGCGCACATATATTACATGGTAAAAATCGTCGAATGATTTCAAAATCACTAAATCCTTTAAACTGTCTATAGTACTTTCTCCCTTCGATGTCGTGGAAATCGACATAACCTATAAGTCTTTCAGTGACCATTGCGTCCTTCAATATAGGTAATTCAGGAGGTTTAGAATTGGGGTTACAGATTTGACACGAGGAATGGAAAAGCACAGCTTCATTGTTTGAGCTGTCCAAATCTGATTTCTGACAACGACAACAACAACGACAGCAAGATTCCTTTATTTCTCCATGTCCTTTTTTTGGAGATGGCATGATGATCTTATGACAATCAAATCGATTGGCATGCTACTCGAAATTTATGGGATGTGACCGCGGTTTTAAAACTCCATGAAATAACCCCGATTAAAAGATGAATTAAGGCAAACATTAGCAGTAAATTCGGTTTCTCATCTAATAGGACTGGCATGTTAAAAGATGGCCATTTATTCTGATTAAGCCAAAACGTCTGTTTCTACTACGTCTCAAATCGTCACCAGTTGATCCCGTACAAGGACGGAAAAACAGCTTCCTTTCTCACCGGTTTGTACTTTTTTCGCTATTCATTTGGGGTAAGTATATTTATCTTGTCTCTAGTAGGTTTTAAATAAATCAGATCATTTCTATGGAAATTTTAATCGTCTCTTATATACTTAGCGAAAAGAACCGTTGCACAAGCAATCACTTTATGAAAATAACTTGTTTAAATATGTGCTAATAAGGAGGTAATTCCCGCTTGTGTGATAGGAAACAATTTCATCAACTCACTGAGGATGGTGGCTGTGATCTACGATTAGTTTGAACTACAAATGTCTTTGGAAATGTCCTAACAGGTTTGCCGTCATTTTGTGGCTGACCAAGCATCAATTTCATCGCTTAGTAATTGATCGATCCTACTTACCAGGTGTATTTCACGATCCCATATGTTGACTGACATTTTGGGTGCTTTTTTATTCCTTTCCTATGGATTTTATAACAAGGTACGTAATAAGTTCAACTAAAATGTAATTTAAATATCAGAGGGATTAGAGGATTTTAAATTTTCATTATTAAATAAAATGGCAAGTTTTATGATAGCTATCATTAGCCATTAGTTGATTTCGGGTTTCAGAGGGGGAGGAACATCAAGGTGGGAAAAATTAGAGAGGGGAAACAGAAGAATGATTCAAGGGTGTGAAAGAGAAGGACACAATGTTAGAGAAAAGGGAAAGGTGAGTATTGTGGAAGTTGTGGACTATGACATACGGTGGACTAATGGTAGTTTGAATTCAGAAGTCAGCTACCGGTTTATAGGTATACATTACCCATGGTTCACCACGCTAAATTAATATAACTTTTCTGATTTCAGTTAATCTTACTGGCTTCGTATGTTGGATTCATATTGTCTCCAAACCGTTTGTCCCCAATTAGATTGACGAATCCAGTAGGTTAACTCAGTGCAGTGTCGCTTCGTCTCAAATAGCCTATACCTTCAGTAATTCAAATGTCAATATTCCGTTATGAACTGACCGCGAGTTTTCCAGTACACATCTTGGGCAGAACAAGAATTATTTCAAATGGCAGGCATTTTAATAGCTATCATTAGCCATTTAGCTGACTTCGGGCTTTACAAAGGGAAGGTTCATCAAAGTAGCAGAAATTCGAGGGGTGGGAACAGAAGAGCGATTCACAGATGTAAAAGAGGCTGACAGACACAAAGGCAGAGAAAAAGGTAAGATGAGTACTGTGAAAGGGGCCGAATATGACAAGCAGTCGTGCCATGGTATTTTGAAGTCAGAAGTCAACTGCTGGTTAATAGACTTTTTTTGCTGTATGAGTATACGTTTCCCGGGATGCACCACGTGGAGGTAAGTCTATTGCACACCCCGAACAGGAATTTATCCTGTCGAGAATTCTATTTCCCTTTCATCCTTATTGGATTGGCTTAACTAGTGCCAATTACACCGATAAACGTCGAATCATTGGCTCCAAACTTCGTAGAAGAGCACGCTAATCAAATAAATTAATCAGCCGCCATCCTCAAGCAATTACTCAAGTATAATAATGAAGAAGGGCCAAGACCTTGCACTAAATGAAAAAAACAACTAAGTGAAACTGAAGCTGATTACCTCAAATTAATCCACTAAAGATAATGTGGGGTGTAATGTAGAAAAAAAACTAGTACTGATTCATAAGTTGACGTCACACAAATTTCCTAACATTTCATCAGAGTATCATTGCTGAAATGGTTGTTTTAAAAGCCTCCAACCTCGGGGTCTACCAACCAATAGATGACTAGCAAGTATACTTTAAATATTATGGCCCCTAAGCCCAGATATATATTAACCAGAGATAAATCAATCATGTGGTTGAATGATTGACAAAATATCGCTCAGAGGCATCCTTAGGTAATAATGTTTAGCAAGGAATCCAGGATTTAAAGGAAATTTTGGTATCAAAGCAGATTTTTTTCTGATTTTTTACTTTATTTTTTAACATCTTAAACTACTCCCATTTTCATTGCTTGTTTTAATTTGTGTTTTGTCGTCACTAAGCAAATAAAATTTAGCAATCTTATGAACGAAACAAGCATATGTGGTCTATATCACCTGCCCTGGTAACTTGGTACAAGCCCTCAGCAAGCTAAAATTTGAATGACGAAAAGGTTCTTACTCACCTAATTGAGACGTCTTAAAGTTGATTAAATTACCACAACAATTAATAATAAGACTTTCGAAACTTGACAAAGACTAAATAAAAATGACAAAGTCTCACTACATTATTCCAAATAGCACGCACAATGTTAATATTTAAATCGAAACTAATAATACGGCTTTTAAATAGACCAAATTAGCACTGGGGTAAAATATGTTTATTTGGTGAAAAATTGAACTGAACTCAAAAATATTTAGCCTTGAACAGAGTTTCCAAAAAAATTGATCCAAAATCCACTGAAAATTTCTTTTCAAACGAAGACCTTAAAGGCAGTAAGTCGTAAGGGGAAAGATGAATTCATACACCTTGTACATTGAAAATCACCTCTTATAAGGCCAACACAATAGGTTACTTTGTGAGATGTTTTCTCAACTATTTCCACTACAGTTTATAGATTTAACAAACTCTCGGCAGTTGACAAGTTAGAATTTGTAATATTTACGTTGAATTAAAAATTGCATGATAACATAGTTTAGCGGACGCTCTTATATCCAATAATTGTTGAAAAACAACGGTACTGTGATTTCGGAGCTTTGGAGCTATTTTACGATTTGAAATAATTTATAGTATAACCAGACACGTAGTTCTACAGAATGACATCAGAATGCCACTTATCTACCCATGACAATCGTTCGAAAGCATATGGAAGGGTAGTGGGGTAACTTCAACGCCGAACTGAGCGTTCAGTCCTCTGACCATGGCCTTCAATTCGCAAACCAGCCTCCAGCTAAGTTTAATAAAGAGTATAACCGCGGGGCCTTCAAAAAATCTCATATGTTTCATCAATGAATACTTATATTATGGGTTTGATGTATCTAGTTTTTGAAAAATAACTTTCCAGTAGCAGCCAACTTTTAAGCTCATTTGCCGTGCCTTTTTACTCCCAATTTCATCCCAATTTCAGACTTCATCGATTATCGATATCTTAAAACTCACCGATTCAACTGGACCCCTCGCCATTGCCTAATTTGGGTTGTAAATTAAAAGAGGATGCGTAGGTAATTCCATTTATTTTTATTATACAAACAAGCCTGGCTCACCACTTACGAATGCTAATCGTATTGCTTTGAGGTTAACGAGAGGGTTGAAACACAGCCGTTAAAAATGAAGGCGTTTTTTGGCATCATTATTACTTGAATGGGGAATGGAACACTTCACTCAGATTTCCACCTTACCTGCTTAAAACATCTTTTTAGGGAGCTAATGGATCCACACTGGTAATATGTTCAATTTGTACATGGAAGTTTCTGTCAAATTTTTACCTTGTTCTTGCATAAAGCATAAATTAACCTTGGTTAAGTGAAAATTGATGCCACCCTTGACATTGAGGTGAGGAGATGGGTGGAGTTTCTAAATTGATGAGCTTTGTCGAGGACTACGAAGTGTGGGGCTACTACATGCTCTCATATGAAGTTTCGCACTTATGAAAACGCGTTGTCTACTTTGTCTCGAAGTCTGAGTAATTCTCAGTTTGGCTGACGAATGCCCACTCAAGCGTAAATTGGCGCATGGGCGAGCGTTTGATTGGTTAAATGTCTAGGTGAGTGATATCGCATAGCTAATAAACTACCAACTTTGGGGGGGGGGGGGGGCGATTTGATTAAAGGCCAATCGGATTTTCCTTAATTAGTTAGGGTTTTTCCCTATCTTGATGATTAAATGATTTCTTTTGACTATTGTAGATTTTTTTCTAAATAAAAAATGTATCAATAGGTTATTTTATAGTTTTCAATTATATTTTATAAATTAGTCAACAAAGCATATGGTGATTTTATGCAAGCACAATTATACTCATATCAACCGTAATTTGAATGGAAATCAAGATCAGCGCAATGATTTTCAAGCTATTCAGTTATACGATCTTGATATGGGGAATGAGATTTTCAGCCTATCTAAACTTTTATTTTTTGAATAGTTTTGGCAATTAATAAACCAAGGTCCATGCAAATAATGCATATTCCTATTAATGAGTTAATTCAATTAGTCGTTTCCGCAGTTAATAACATTAGAATTTAGCTTCAATTAACTGCGAACTTATAGAAATGTAATTCCAGCCAATACTCTCCAAGATATTACACTAAAAGAGAGCAGGAAAGAGAGAGAACGAGAAGGGAAGACATATTTTGAGATGCATAAACTTTATTAAACGATGTCCACTCACCTCTGACAACTTTCACACTACATACGATTATTCGTCAAGTCTAACAAGCAATTTAGTAATGTAGCGCAATGTTCAACATAAGAGGAAGGCAAATTAAAAATACTAAGCGTTAATACCGTCAAGAGAAGAGTACTATAGTTTTAACCATTCGCTTCCTCGTATGACTTCAATTTGGAGTTCATCTGAAGTCGTTTGGACTTTCGATAAGTCCTTTTCACTTATTATGCCCATTGTTCCAAAGTTCTTTATCCGATTATCTTTTATTTATGTTCTAGAAGTCTTAAAGTAGCTAAATGGAGGTAAGGTATGGTTGACCCAGCCTTATTCAAATAACGTCATTCAGCAGGATTTCAAAGATGACTTTTCCGTCGTTTGACATAATTTCCAACATTCCAAAAGTGTCCTATTTGAAAATCACGAGAAAGTATGCGATCGCCAACAATGAACACACTTCTTTTACAAATTTTCGTACTATTTTTTTATTTTATATCGTAGAAAGACCGATGGCTCGAACTATTTCCCCATTAATTGCTCTGTTGGAGACTTATACTCTTGAGTTGAATAAAGAGTCTCCGATAACTTTCTCCCTCGGCATTTCACCTTGATTTTCAAGTCCGGGTCTTTCAAACATATTAACTAACAAAATTGAGCTGGGGGCAACATGGGGCATAGTAATATGATTAATCGATTTCTCTCTGCATCGTCTGGCACCTGGATTTTAGAGGCACTATGAGTCATGAAGATATATAATCCATGGCACTGATAGTCGTTGGACTATTCATTGACGACATTGATACTCATTCCAGCCACATGGAATGTGAGTCAATCAATACTAAGTAGGAAAAACCATTGACAGAATCAGCGTGATCAGCATTGGCTCTACCTTATGGTATCTTCATTGACGACCAAGACATTGGTTTTCCACGTAGAGGGTTTCCAATAGCATTTTTAAAATTGACCCAGACTTTGACAGACGATTATATATCTTTATTCATTACCATCTAGTATCTACGTCTAGTATGGCATCCGTTTTTATTCGAGTTAGTCATGGAAAAATATCGAGAACTGCCGAAGAGCTCTTTGCTTGAGTGCAGCTTATATGATAACTCTCTCAGTAAGCATTCAACGGGAGTCTACATTAAAAAGTCCCTTTTCGAAGGTGAAATAGATTCAGTTAGTTCATTTTTAACGATTTGGATTTCCATTCCGTTTACTCAGATTCCATGGTAAGCAGCAGGATCCTCATCGCTCTAAATATGTTCTTCGATTTCTTTCCCAGTTGTGTGTATGTTCTTATAGCCCCATTTGGTGGAATAGGCGATGAAGTCTCTTAATACTAAAGTTTTGTGTGAGATGTTCAGAAGATTCTGTGGTTGATTATAGACCGTGTATATCTTGAAGTGATTTTGACATTTCTAAGCATTTACTCTTCTTATTTCGCATATACCTTATGTCGAGCTCATACTCTTGATTAGATCGTAATGTGATGTGAGGCCTTCTTTTACTCCAGTCAAAATTCCACTTTCTACTTGCCAGTATTTAGGTAGAAGATATAAGGTATAACCTGGGAATTGGTAGTATTTGAGCTTGTCATCCGTAAGGTTGGCTCCCATGTTTGTGAATATGTTTATATCATTCTACTGAAGAAAATTTTCTGGATTTGGATCCTCTTGTCTTGGCACATCCCTTCACCATTCCATTGAAGTAACTGTATAAGTTGTGCTTCACCCAGACAAGGGCGATTTCTCTTATTTAGGCTACGTTTCAGTCTGGTCATAATAGTTTGAAGTCAACTTCCGAGTTATAGACTCTTCCATATGTGTATACGCTATTCAGGGTGCACCACATGGAGGTAAGTCTATTATGCACCCCGATAATAGTAATAAATAAGACCCAAAGGTCGACATCAAACAACAATTTCAAAAGCGACAGAACACAAAGAGTTTTGTAGGCCAACATTTAGTGAATAAATCAAGGCGAAGATTCGGTGGAGAAGTAGCGTGAGATGAGGGGGGAGGGAGGGCATGGAGAGAAGTGCATAAAATATTAAAAGATAAGGGGTTTGCGTGTGGCGTGTGAGCAGAAATAGATGGAGGTCGTATGAGTCACTAAGGCAAGCACGTACTAGAAGTTATGAGTGCAGATAAACTTTTAGATCAAACGAATAAATTAATAAACTAGTCTAGACCAGACCGACAAGACTTTGCGTTACGGGACATAAGGGCGAAAAATTAACGCATTTTCGAAAAAAAGTGTCAGCCCATAGAGTATCATCCCTCAAGTTAAAAATCGAAAAAAGAGCTGTAGTATAATGCTAACCATCTGAAACCATCTCAGAAATTTTTTATGCGGTTTCTACTTACCCCTCCTGTAACGCCCAAAGTGGAGACTCTGAATGGCGAATATTATAGGCTGCCTTTAAATCACAAAATACCTGATTCGACTTGAATTTATGGCAAGTTCTTGAATAGGAAGTAACGGGACAATGGGAAAACTCAGTTACCGTCACAAAAACCAATATTCAGAAAAAATGCGAGAGTTCGAGATAATTGCATTCTAACGTAGTGCTAATAATGAGTGTTAAAATCATATTTCCATG
>UZAE01013941.1:0-17856 GCA_900617975.1 Rodentolepis nana | reverse complement strand
CGATAAAGATCTGCTGGATTACACATTCGATTATCAACGAACTAAAGTTGATGATACCTTTACAACTTTTACTATTCAAAACAATTATTCAATTGTGTCAGTTACTGTTGATTGGGTGAAAAATGGTCAGTCGTCCATGGAATGCAAATTAGTTTTTCATGATTTAATTTGACATGCTTAAAAAAATTCTTCTCTTTAGGCTTGTCTCCTGACATGATTGCATGCAACAGTTTGTTTCTATTTTCAAAATAAATTATATTATTTGAAATTCTAATGGAAAATATATTTTTGATATTTTGAACAACTCACACAAATTAAACTTAGTTAAATGAATTTAAGTTCGTCACAAATTCAATCATTTTTAGTGACGCTGACAACAACAAGCAGCGGTGAGTTGACAATCGAATTCATCGTTTCTATCGTCTTATAAACCATCCGAGATTAGTCAGATCCCTCAGTGGCCGATAAAAAAACTTATAAATTAATAAATGTTTACTGATCTTTATTTAAGTATTTGGAAATTCAAATTGTAAAATCACGTATTATAAACGTGGTTTATTGTTAGGAATATTCTTACTAAATTAAGGTACTTTATAACAAATGAATTAATTTACTCTAATTTTTACTGAGCACTTCACTACCATTGCGACTGTTTCTCTTAGTCAACTAATAAATATTAAGTGCAAGGTTAAGGCTGAAATTCTAAAAATAATACTGATTTTTATTGTTTTATTTAAATCTTTTCAAAATACAGGAACCATTATATCAAGCAAGTTATTCGTTTTAAGTATAGACAATTGCAAACATGTTGCAGTTCTCTAAATTTTCATATTAATTTTTTTGTTTCGTTTTATTTAGTTCTTTTTGGAATTACTTAATGGATATTCAAGTGATTACTATCATTCTGAAGAAACATTGAAGCATTCTTCAGTCATACAAACTCATTTATTTTACAAGTAAACTTATTTTAAATACTTAATAAAGGCTTAAAAACAATTTCAAACGAAATATGACAACAATGACAAATCTGAATTTTTTGTTACCGGTTGTGATGAAAATTTATTTGCATTTGATATTATTTACAGAAATTGAGTTGGACATTACCTCTTCAATGTTAATAGAGGCCGTGTTTTCCAAATTGGCTATATGCAAACCAACTGCATTCAACTTTCTTAAACTGTTTTTTCCACTCTGAAATGAAAATTCAAATTGCAGCAGTCACCTGGAGGCTTTTGAAATTGTTTAAACCAAACAGGAGGAATCGATAATATGGAAATATTTGAAATCGACATTGGAATTATCGGCGTCTAAGGCATTTCTCACCTTCTATGGCTCATAAGAGCAGTATAAATGTTAAAAAAGCATTTGAAATTCAGGTATTGCAGGAATAACAGTCAGTGTAGCAATGTGGACTCAATTGAAAATTTGGTTTTCATTAGGAATGAAATTACATCGACAACTTTGCTTCATTCCGTAATGCGCCCACTACTTTTGTTAATTGCTCGCATTGCGTCTCAGTGAAATGGAATGCTGAAAAGTTCCTTGTTTCCAAAAATTTGACTGGAAGTTGCCTTATTAAAATTGATAGAACGGGGTGGCGTGTCATTGGAACAGACCATGTCTTATTGAAAGTTAGTGCGAGACATCAATAAACAATTTCCCTTCGTTTTATTATAATTTGGAATATTGAAAACGGATTTAGCTTGCAAAATCAAATTGAAATAGTTATTTTAGTTTAAACATTTTTAATTACAACGCTCATTGCGAAATAAGTTATCATTTAACTATATAATTTAACTATTACATCGATGTTTCTCTATTCAGAATGGGTGATGAGCGTTGATAAGTGGTGATGGTATGGAAGACTATTCGTGAATCATTTATTCTCAATCATTTCATATCTTGTTCATCACATGATTCATGTTTCTTCATACCTCACATAAAAAGTTTGACGTGAGCTTTACAATTTTCGTATATCGGCAGATTTTTCCCACAACATGTGATTCGTAAAGTAGAATTTTTCAAAGTTTCATTTTATCTTCGATTCTCACTCAATAAAACAATTTCTTAAACTCAAGCTATTTTTTTAATAAGGCTTATATATTCGATTTAATTTTCTAACCAATATTTATCTTTCAATTTGTTTGAGCCCGTTCCGAATCACTTAATAAATTATCAGTTATAAAATCTAACAAACGGCTATTGAGCTTTGAAGTTTTAAATGTAAATTATGAATTTTATTCAAGATTATTAATTCCTTAGACTGTGAGACCAACCGAATAGCGTTTTAGTTTTCTAAGAATGTCAGTAAGTTAGTACCTAATTTAGTGCATATGGCTGAGCGTTTGGCATGCATTAGTCAATTTCACTACCTGATCGAATTTCCAGTCAATTGCAAATATATATTTGGTTTTATCTTTTAGTTACATCAGAATTAACAACCTAATATGTGAATCAATTAATCAGCGTTCACGCAAACGTTTAGATAGATATGTTTGTATCGGATATCATAAATGGGTCGGTAATTAGACCTATCTTCTTAAGATCTATCAACCACCATCAAAGAGATTGACATATAATGACTGTACTCATGCGTGATGTAAACATATCTACATCATTCAGTTCCACGCTTCTATGCAGCATTAATTGTTTAAATTGAAAAATCATATTTACGCTAAGTTATCAATGGGTCCAAATAAAATCTACTATTTTGTTTTAATATTCCTTTATTTATGCGTTACGACTGACTTCATTCTATAACATGTCTTTTAAAATATAAATTTCTGACGATTGTAAAAATTTATAATTTATTAGATATGCACAGCTCCAAATTATCCTTCAGAAGGAGATACATGGAACTCTGGCAAATATTAGAGCAGGTGTGTGTGTGTATTTGCTTTGTTTAAATGAACGGTTCTCTTGAAATAGACGACTTGGATCTGAATGATGCAATATTGCCAATACCATGCGGATATTGATATTTGACAATTTATAACTTTGATTAAAACAGGGCAAAGGGACTGTTTGGCCCACTGAAACGTGACAAATGCAGATAAGACGAGGCTGATAGGATGCAGAGTGAGGTAACATTTTCCATAGGGCTACATATTCACATAAAAAATGAAAGTTCTTTGTTCTTCGTTTTTATTAATGAGGGCTGCAATGAGGGTGCACTCAAAGGTCATATTCATGGATAGCAATTGATTTCACAGATTCAATTAGAATGTTAAGGTAACCAAATCTAACTTCCTTTTACTTATCAATAAAATGGGGCGACCATGTATCAATCGGCCATTAAAATTTAAAAATTTGTTTGTAAATTATTAGAAATACCATGCATTTTAAACGAATTCTTTTGCTGCTACAGAACAATTTAATGGTGAAGTCTGAAGACTGAAGTCTTGCGAGATATTCACAAATTATCATTTCGATTGTGCTCCCATTAAATAAATTCACTCGCTAGTACTGCAATCTGCGGGTTGCATTTTATTTATTTCAACATTTGAAATAAAAAGGAAAATGTGAAATTAAAAATTATTCGTAAATGAGGTTAAACCCAAAAAAATTGCAAAATGTTTGCTTTTAATTATTCATTCAAAACGACAAAGAACAATGTTTTATTAAGTAGATGTGAATAATTTTGTAGCTACTTTTGACATGATAAGACATTTTATAACGTGTATTCCGGTTAAGAAGTAAAGTTGACACAGCACATACGTTATTTTAAAAATATTCTTCTGCGTTTCTTTCTCTTTCCTTCACTGCTGATGGTTCGCAATTCGCCCACTGAAACCCGCACGATTTACCGAATTATGAAGTAAAATTATTTAAAGTATCGATTTCTCAAATGCAACAGAAATGATTTGGCCATCAAATCTAAAATCGTCTCACCTATCAACTTTAAGTCAGTGAAATTAATCAAACGGCCAATAAAGTCATTAAATTATTTGTAAATTATCATAATTACAAAACTTTTAAAAGAATTCATTTTTTCCTACGAGATAAAATGTTGATAAGAACATTTTCTTTCTTGCTTTGACCATTAGAACAATTTAATAATGAAGTCTGAAAAAAAACAGTTCTAAATGTTCAAGTTAAACTTAAATTGCCATTGGACCCTTTTTTAAAGAAGAAGTGAATTGACACTCTGCGTCTATCATTCTACTAGAAATTGTCTAAAATGAAAAGCAGAGAGAAAATGTTCATGCACAAATATTTTATTAATTTAATTGCAAACAAACACAAAATTTTATCGAATAATTACATTAGGTTAAGCAATAAATTAGAAATGCCAATCAAAGTTCTATTTGTTCAATTTTTGTGACGTGAATCGAAATTTCCTTGAGCAGGTTTAAGTTGTGTAGTTGAGTGTTATAAAGCAACATGCATAAATTACCTTCTATTATTAAAATTTCATTAGAACATATTAATATTGAGATTATTTAACGTATTTAACGTGAGATTCAACAAATAAATTTGTTGTGTGCATAAGAATAAAGTAAAAGCAATTTATGAATTTCACAGCAAATTGCATTATTTATTAAATTTGAAATAATCTACTCTAACCGTTTCGCCTTCGTAATAGATTAGGATTGAGCAATTGAAAAGGTCTTAATTTCACATCTCCAGTAAGAATAGAAAACAAACACTGTCACTCATTTAACAAAAAACTTTCCTTACCCCAGTTCTGTTGGTATGGCAATTGAGGGCTCTTTAAGAGAAGAAACCTACTTAAATATGTCAACAATATTATGAAATCGCATGATTTCGAAGGACTTGGAAAAGACTGTTTCAATTAAACCAGATCAGACTTATGCTGCTGGAAAAATTAGTTTGTTATGAAATAATTGCATTTCCAATTCCTTTCTTAATTAAAAATGAAGATTTACGGAAACTAAGAAGAATAAAGGCCAGATTAAACAATCTAGTTTCAAGCAAATAAGTTTTCAAATATCTAAACATTCCCAAAACGAAAAAGTTAACAGCAAAGTCAAATATTGGAGAACTATGGTTAAGTGAATAGATCATCATTGCCATATTATTGCCATATATAAAAACCCTAGGTAATTTAAATTATAAGGTGCAATTAAACGTCATCTATTTTGAAGGCGAAATGCCGGCCCAATATCGGAAGTTAATTCGTAATTCAAATGCTTGGAAAAAATTAAAGCTTATTTCTTTACCATATTGTTAGACTGTTGGGAGATTAAGAGCAGATTAGCCACTCATCATAAGTAGCTGAATTGGTTCCAGTGTTCATGGGACCTTTTCAACCTTGATAATGTCTCTTATTATTCATTATTTTTTTGTAAATATTTACAAATGATAAAATTTTGTTCAAAGTTCTTCTTTTCATTTAATCAATCGATACATTTAAGATTAATTGAGTCCATAGTTCAACACATGTTCAGGAATTAACTCTTTCTAAATGATACCTTCACAATCGTGAGCATTAATGACAAAAACTCAAGCGTTTGGTTAATAAAAAATTAATAAGTTAGATGTCTTCACAATAACTTTAATATTTTATTAAAGCAAAAGAGGCCTATTGTCAATTTACATGCTTTGTAGGATCACATCGCCTGAACATCAAATTTTTTAAACATAAAAGGACCTCGAAAATTTCAGACCAAGTCCTAGTTCGCTCACTAAATTAATTAACATTCATAAAATTTAGTTTAATTAATTTCGATATTTCGAGTAAAGTATAAATTGGCATTTTTGAAAGCCTCATTCTTATTGATCCTATTATACACATGTGTGGTGTTTGATTGGATAAGCCTACGCATATATAGAAATGTGCCAAGTTAGCAACATGGTTAAGGACAAATGATTTTCATTCTACTTATTTGTGCTCTGCTGCAATCCAAAGACTGCTCTGGAATGGAGGGTTCAAAATTGCCTGATCCGAGTTGTTCAAGGATTGTGACAACACCGTCTGGTAGATCGGAACCAATTATTATCAAGAAGGATTCGTCAAATGTACGCAAATAAATATTTTAAATCCACTGTCACTTCTTCTTACTTGTAGACTATTTTTGTCACTGAAGATGGTGTGCCCTCCAGCCTGATTTTCGATGAGGGCGCCTGTATTTTGAATGATTTTGAAATTGGAAAACCATGTTCTATCGAAAATGGTAAAAAACATTTCACTGTGCTTGGATAACTAATCTGAAATCTCTAAAAGGTTTCTACAATATTACAATTGATGACGTTGAAAAAAATAATCAAATACAGTATTATGGAAGTAGTTTCATATGTGTTGTCAATATTGTTCCACAGTGTAGATTCCAATCTGTTGAAAAAGGTTAGATAAGCAGAAATGTAATTCATTGTTAAATTAAAGCTAATATTTGTTGTCTTATAGGAAAACTGATGCCCCAAGTTTCGTTTCCGTTTCTTAGATATCAAGGTGGAAGCAATTCTGTCTCAATAAGGTTTTCTCAAAAGGGACCATCTGACGGCAAAAAAGTTTGTGCTCATTTTGCAACAATATTTAAATTGATTTTTTTTAAATTTTTCATTGCAAATATCCTATTAGAAACGGTGAATTTTAATAAATCTATTTATTTATATCAAATGGTAGGTGTTTTGATGGTTAGCATTAGCCCTTTAGTTGACTTCAGGCTTCACAGAGAGGAAGGAACATCAAAGTGAAAAANAATCATTTTTAGTGACGATGACAACAACAAGCAGTGGTGAGTTGACAATCGAATTTATCGTTTCCATCGTCTTGTAAAACATCTGAGATACGTCTTGTATCCCGTCATGAATTTTATCTTTTAGAGTTCTAATAGAATAAATTTCTAATATTTGACGAAATTGTACATGTTCAAATTTAGTCAAACCATACAAGATTAGTCAGATCCCTCAGTGGCAGATATAAAATATTACAAATTAATAAATATTTGCTAGTCTTTTTTAATTCATAATGAAAAACCATTTATTATATTAATGGTTTGTTGTTAGGAACATTCTTACTAAATTAAGGTACTTTATAACAAATGAATTAATTTACTCTAATTTTTACTGAGCACTTCACTACCATTGGGACTGTTTCTCTTATTCAACTGATAAATATTAAGTGCAAGGTTTAGGCTAAAATTCTAAAAAAACATTGATTTTTATTGTTTTTATACAAATCTTTTCGAAATACAGGTTGTACAATCGGAACCATTATGTCAAGCAAGTTTTTCGTTTTAAGTATAGACAATTGCAAACATGTTGCAGTTCTCAACTTTTTCATGTTAAAACTTTTGTTTTGTTTTATTTAGTTCTTTTTGGAATTACTCAATGGATATTCAAGTGATTACAGCCATTCTGAAGAAACATTGAAGCCTTTTTCAGTCATACAAACTCATTTATTGTAATAGTCATCTTAAGTTAACTACTTAATATAATCTTAAAAACAATTTCAAACTAAAAATGACATCAATGACAAATCTGAATTTTTCGTTCCTCGTTTTGACGCCAAGTCATTACCATTTGATATGATTTGTAGAAATTGAGTTGCACATTTCGTCTTCCCTGTTAATAGAAGCTGCGTTTAATCAGGCAACATTTTCCAACTTGGCTATATGCAAACCGACTGCATTCAACTTTCTTAGAATGTTGTTTCCACTCTAAAATGAAAATTCAAATTGCAGCAGTCACCTGCAGGCTTTCTAATTTCATTAAACATAACAGATTTCACTTGGTTCACATTTACGTATTGGAGCGAATGGCTATCAAATGAGCAAATGACTTTAACTGAGGCAATCGATAATGCGGTGATATTCGTAATCGACATTGGAATTATCGCCGGCGCCTATAGCGTTTTCCACCTTCTATGGCACATAAGCGCAAAACAAATGATAAATAAGCATTTGAAATTCAGGTATTGCAGCAATAACAGTTGTTGTCGCAATGTGAACTCAATTTAACATTTGTTATCCATTATGATTGAAATTAAATCGCGGAATTTTGCTTCATTTCTCGCATTGCGACTCAGAGAAGTGAAGTGCTGAAAAGTTTCTTGTTTAGAACAGCTTGACTGGAAGTTGACATTTTTAAATTAGTAAAACCGAGAGGCCTATAGTTGGACACTTGATGGCAATTTATAACCACAGGCTAACTAATTTAAAGGAAGTTTATTCATTAATTTCAAATAGCAGGCATTTTGATGGTTATCATTAGCCCTTAAGATGACTTCAGGCTTCAGGAGGAGGCACATCAAAACGAAAGTAACGTCGAATGGTTGGGCAAATGTAAAAGAGACAGAGAGATACAAAGACGTCTACTGTGAAAGGGGTCGAGTACACCTTTATATCACTTTGGGTTTCCCTGTACTTAAGTGCTTCCCACTTTAAATTGCTATTGTTATATTTATTCTCAATTAATTCTACGACATTTCCACTTCGTGTTGACCACCATTTCTTATTTTTGTCAACACCCGTGTGAATTTCGAATAAGCTTTACTCAGTCACTGTGTCTGTATGCCTCTCTTCGACCAATAATCACAATAATCTAAATCCAACATGATGCTGACACTTCGTCGGGTCATTTTGGCCTGAGACTTCGACAGTGTACCCTTCGTTTGGCTCAGTAAGGTTGATTCAAATCTCCAGACTACTCTTACACGAGATTCTCACAAAATCACCAAATTTATTTTCGAATTCTTTCAATTGACGGATGCGATTCCGGATCTCACAAATAAAGGGTGCCAATTTTGTAGTAAATTTAACTGATTTAAGTGATTTTTATTTACAATGCTGTCTTCGATATAATTTTTGAGGAGACATTAGTTGCTCTGAGCTCCATTTCACTGAGAACAATTCGTTTTTAAGTAAGTCAAAGTACAAACCTTTGGAATCAGTCACAACATTGAGATATTGCTCACTAAGTACGAAACTTCAATTGGCAATTTTCCTTCGTTTTATTATAATTTTGAATGTTGAAAATGGAATTAGCTTAATAAGTCAAATAGAGTTAGTTATTTACGTTTTAGAATTTTAATATAAACGCTCATTTCAAAAATAAGACATTTTTTAACTAAATAACTGAACAATCACTTCGATTTGAAATAAATTAATATTCAGAATAAGTAATGAGTGTTGGTAAATGGTGATTGTTTGGAAAACTATTTGTAAATCCTTGTTTTCTCAATCATTTCGTATCTTGTTCATCACATGATCCATATTACTTCGCTTCTGACATAAAAGTTTGAAGTGAGCTTTACAACTTTCACTATTTCAGATTTTTCCACAACATGTGATTCTATGTGAATCGAAAAATATTTTTCGACAATTTTTAAAAGCTATTATTGCGCAGAAACGCCTCCATATCATCTCATTGCAAGTTATGCACTAATTGCATTTTCAGTTGCTGGTCCAAATTGCGATTCCCACCCCAACATTCCTCTTTAATCTATATTTGCTCAAAAGCTGTTCCACAACAATCTCAAACTATATATGACAACATTGACAAGTATGAATTATTTGTTCCTAGTTATGATGCCAAGGCATTTGCATTTGATACGATTTCCAGAAATTGAGTTGCACATTTCGTCTTCCTTGTAATAAAAGAAGCTGCGTTTAATCATGCAACGTTTTTCAACTTGCCTTTTGTGCAAACCGGCCGCATTTAACTTTCTTTAACTGTTTTTTCCACTCTGAAATTAAAATTTAAATTGTACCACTCACCAGGAGTCATTTTAAATCAATTTCCTTGGTTCGTTTTAACGCAGAAGAGCAAATGGCTATCAATTGACCAATCACTGTAGCTTTGACAGGCGCAACCAATAATATGGTAATATTTGAATGGCGTTTCCTAAATTCTATGGCACATAAGCACAGTACAAATGTTAAACAAGCATTGGAAATTCAGTTATTGCAGGAATAACAGCCAGTGTAACAATGTAGAATCAATTTAAAATTTGATTTTCATTGTAAATGAAATTAAATCGCCGACTTTTCTTCATTTCGGCCTACGCACGCTACTTTTACTAATTTTTTGCTTTACGTATCAGTAAAATGGAATGCTGAAAAGTTTCTTGATTAGAAAAGTTTAAATGGAAATTGACTTTCACAAATTGATAAAACAGCCACTGACACATTGCCAGCAATTACAAGTATGATGACATTTGATAAGCACAGTTCAACTAGTTTAAGGGATTTTGTTTGTTGATTTCAAATGACAGGCGTTTTGATAGTTATCATGAGCCTTTAAGCTGATTTCAGACTTCACAGAGAGGAAGAGAAATGTCAAAACGACAAAAGTTCGAGAGGTTAAGATAATATAATGATTTACAGATGTAAGAAACAGACAGATACAAAGGCAGAAATAAAGATAAGGTGCAAACTATGGAAGGGGTCAAATATGGCATACAACGAGGTGATGGTAGTTTGAAATCAGAATTCAACTGCCGGTTAATGGACCTTTTCCGTATGAGTATTCGTTGCTCAGGGTGCACTTTCTGGAGGTGAGATCATCGTAAACAACAGTTTAAAGGAAGTAGAGACATTTCATTGCAGTCGGACCACAGCCTTTACGGTACTCAAACATATTTCAATATGGTGCGGACATTCATCAACATAGTGCGCATTCGGATACTGCAGAGTATGCCTATATATCAACACCCGTGTGAATTTAGAACAAGCTTTACTCAGTCACTGCGGTTATTTGCCTCTTTTCGACCAACGATCACAATGCTCTGAATTGGACTTGATGCTGACAGCTCCTCGGATTATTTTGGCCTGGGACGTTGACAGCGTACCATCCGTTTCGCTCAGCCAGGTTAATTCAAATCTCCGGACTACTCTTACGCGAGGTTCTCTCCAAATCACCTCATTTCATATGAAATAATAATACATATCTATTTGACTTCTTTCAATTGACGGATGCTTCGTGCAATGTTGGATTTCATAAACAGATACCACTATACACAAATAAGGGGTGCCGAATTCGCAGTGAATTTAAAATCCATTTATGCTGCAACTGAGCATGATCTTTAAGAGATTTTCATTAACACTGTCGTTTTGGACATAACTGTTAAGGTGACTGTGTCTCAGATATTGCCCACTTAGTACAAAATATCAATAGGCAATTGTCCCTCGTTTTATTATAATGGGTTGGCTTACGAAAGCGGTTTTTAGGATGCAAAGATTGATCTGTATTATGGAAGGAGTAACATGGACAAAGCGACACAAAGACCATTAAGAATAATCATACCATACTCAGATAAGTGTACAGAAGTTCAAGCTTTCTCCTTACTTGAAGAATTGGGTTGGCAACTATGTCATTGCCGTTTTTGTTGACAGATTCACTCTATACTTTCTTTTGTTTTGTTAACGTGGCCAGAGCATCTAACCTATATTTTTTTCTTACTGTATGGACTTCTAGGTTAATAAGTAAAAAATTTTTTTGTTTAGTTCTTTAGCTTTGTTTTTATCCCAATTTAAAAATGAAGGAACAGGACGTGCACTTCCGACACATTTTATTGCATTACTTCCGAAAAGGCAAGAACGCATCGCAAGCACAAAAGAAGTTATGTGCCGCATATAAAGATGAAGCCTTAAAAGAAAGGCAGTGTCGAAATTGGTTTGAAAGATTTCTTTCCGGTGATTTTTCACTGAAAAATTCACAACGATCTGACCGCCCAGTCGAAGTGGATGAAACCCATATCAAGGCCATTATCGATTCAAATCGTCACAGCACAACACGGGATATTGCAGAGAAGCTGCTCAACGTGTCGCATACATGCATTGAAAATAAATTAAAAACCCTTGGTTATGTCAAGAAACTTGATTTATGGATCCCTCACCAGTTAAAGGAAATTCATTTGACGCAACGGATTAGCATCTGTGATTCGCCGCTACTGAAACGCAATGAGAATGATCCATTTCTGAAGAACCTAGTTACTGGCGACGAAAAGTGGATAGTTTATAACAATGTGTGTTACTCGCAAGAGATCATGGGTGAAGCAAGATCAACCAGCCAAACAGTATCAAAAGCAGCAGAGATTCACCAAAAAAGATTATGCACTCAGTCTGGTGGGATCACAAAGGAATTTTGTATTTTGAACTCATGCCGCAGAAACAAACGATAAATTCAAATGTGTATGTTGAAGAACTCGTAAAACTGAAGGATGCAATTGAAGATAAGCGGCCGGCATTATCAAATCGAAAGTGTGTTGTTTTCCATCATGATAACGCAAGGCCCCACACATCATTGGTTACTCGGCACAAATTATTGGAACTGGGTTGGAATGTTTTGTCACACCCACCATATAGCCCTCACCTTGCGCCTTTGGATTACCATTTGTTTCCTTCCATGCAAAACTCTTTAAATGGTAAAATTTTTAACAACGCGGATGATGTCAGATCACACCTGATTCAGTTTTTTAATAGCAAAGACCAGACATTTTACGAACGGGGAATTTTTACTCTGCCAGAACGATGGAAAAAGGTCATCGACAAGAACGGACAATATTTAATTGAATAAAGTTATATTTTTAAACGAAAATTCCGAATTTACCCTCTTATTTGAAATCCGCAATGACTTAGTTGCCAAACTAATAATTTTGAATGTTGAAAACGGAATTAGCTTGAAAAATCGAATGAAAGTAGTTATTTAAGTTCTAGCATTTTAATTACAATGCCCACTACAAATAATATATTATTATTTAACGAAATAACCGAACAATCACTTTGATGTTGGTTTATTCAGAGACGGTAAGTCGTGATGGTGACTATTCGATAGTAGCCTATGTTTCTATTTTCAGAATGGATAATGAGCGTTGGTAAGTGGTGATGATCTGGAAGACTATATGTGAATCCTTGTTTCCTCAATCATTTCCTATCTTGTTCACTCCACATAAATCCAATTCAATTAAAAATGTTTAGTATAAATAACCCATTACGAATTTCCATCTCCCCTTATTATACAACTTACCGTTTGCAGCATGATTTAGTTTCCAATTCGTTCTGATGGAAATTATTTCATCATATGATACAAATTACGTTGAATGTTGAATTTTGAAAACGAAATTAGCTTGAAAAATTGATTTCACTTAAGAATTACTAATAAATTTATTATTTTCTTTCATATTTATAAAGTTGCGAATATTTGAGAAAAGAAATTGTGAGGTAACTTTGAAATCGAGATAATTTACACGTAAAATAAGTCAATGGTGTTAATTTAATTTTATTTTTTCATCAGCAATCAGTCCGAACATTTAATAAGGGTAGCGATTCTTACTCACATAATAAGTTGTGAAATCACGGAAATTGTGATATTTTTTATAGATGAAATTTTTATTATTAATCTACTTTTGCTTATATTCAAGCAGTGCAAAGTATAATGAGATAAAAATTTCAGGAGGTTAGACATAAAAGCTTAAATTGAACTATAAATAAAATATTGCATTTTTTAATTATTTATTTTCATGTTTTCGTAGTACATCGATATTCAATCAATGAAATCGTTCTTCGTATTTATTGTCAGGATATAACGTATACTAAGAAATTTATCAGAATTGTTCATTAGAAAAATTAAATAGAATTCAACACATCTAATCGTTGCTAACTATTTTATTTTCTCTTTCAACAAATAGCCTGCACAATTGGTTTTACTTTCTCAGGCAGGTTTCTCATTTTGTCGACATTTACTCATATTTATTAGTAGTAATGTTACAAAATTCCCTAAATCTTATAAATTGCTGTAATTTAGTTCTCCTTGCCATGACTCAATGGGTATTCCAATAATTCTAGTTATTCTGATGGAAATGTCAAAAGCGTCTTTGATAATTGACAGATTTGACCAAATCTCTAGCAACTTTTTCTATACATAAATTACATACTTTCATCCTTCTTAGAAATAGTTCTTTACTAAAACAAAAAAAATTGGAATACATTCTAATTTCATCAAATCTTTATTTTATAAAGATCATAATACGTTAATATACGCGAATATTTATTTGATTTTTATTAGATTAATGAATTCAGTCAATTACGAAGCATCACAAAATTTTGTGCTGCACTTGCGTGCTTCACTTTTCTGACATCGTGTCAGCTCGAAATTGCACAAAGTGATCGATCGAAGAAATAGGACCAAATCTAAGAATTTAATAAGACATTAAGAAAATGGTAAACGAATAGAAAAGCCCAAATTACTGCCGTTGAAGCTACCAACTATCCTTAATATCTCTCATTTCAATTCGATGCTAAAAGTCAAAAATATACGAGCACATAGGATTTCGCAAGAAATTAATGGACATTAATTTGTTATGTTAAGTTTAATTCCACGCAAACACAGTCATGCTTTTTAATATTTTTATCAATAACTAAGGTTTGTATTCACTTCATATTTACTATTCATGTTTTAGGAAGTGCGATAGACTTACCTCCACGTGGTGCACCCTGGACAACGTTTACTCATGCGGCAAAAAGTCTTTCAATCGGCAGTTGACTTCTCAATTCAAACAACCATCGCCCCCACTGTATGTCATTTTCGACCCCTACCACAGTACTCATCTTACCCTTTCTGAGCCTTTGTGTCTGTTTCTTTTACCCTGCTATTCCTCCTCCTGAATTCTTCTCACTTTGATGTTCCTCCTCCCCTCTCTGAAGCCCGAAGTCAACTAATGGGCTAATGATAACTATCGAAACGCCTGCCATTTGTTATAACTAAATACTCTTCATGTTTTAAATTATAAAACACATGCATTTTTACTTATTTGTATCACTCCTCTCTTGCTCATCAACTTTTTATGCGAATTTGAAATTCTCTCTCTTCATGAAACCCAAACTTAACTAAAAGTCATATTTTAATGACCACAAAGTTTGTCAATTATTCTACCTGCATTATTTTTAAAACTAAATAAAATCACATATTTTAACAGAAACAAGCAATTTCTTTGATTCATGCATCCCATTAACATTAATGTTTTTTGTCTCTTTCTCATGTCACAATTCATTATTCGATTATCAAATCAGTTCCCTTTACAGATAAAAAGTCAAATCGCGTTTGGTTAAAGTGTAATGTAAATGCCTGCCACAAGTCAACGACGCATCTGAAATGATTGTTTAATAAACCCTCATTGCATTCCATGCCCATAACATCGCAACATCTTTGATTTTCTAATTAGTATTTCATATCTCAAAAGGTTTGCACACAGAGATCAAATTTCTTAATCAATTTCAATAATCAATTATGTGTAAATGCCAGTTCATCGTTACTCATTTCCACCCAATCACATATCTTTATACCATTTTCGATCTTTGAATTAGTACTTTATACTTGTTGATACTAACTTGCTGGAACCAAATGTTCTTCTCCACACGAATATTGAGCTAAATTTTTGCATTTATTTAATCGTGCAATTCCCCTTCACATGCATTCATGTAATAAGATATTTTTGACGCTTCCGTCAATAATTGTAGCCGCAACATTTCGGCAAATTGTTCGTTAATATATCAAACTGTTTTTATCAAATAGGGAGTTGTAAATAACGATTTGTTAGTAACTAATACTCAAATATTTATTTCTAAGTAGACAAGCTAATGCAAATAATTGGCAGAATAAATTTGAATAAGTGTGATTATTTCATGTCACAGTGTAATAATGTCGTCTATTTAAGAAATTTAAATTTTCCATTTAGAAAGTTTTCATGGAAAATCAATAAATGATATTTTAAAGAGGCACACTTTTCGGAAGGAAACATTTCGATTCAGTAAATATTTTTAAAACGTTCAACACTTTCTAAGCGCTAATTTCCTTTGAATAAAAACAAAAAAATAATTACGATTCGAACACATTCTATGTTCATGAACGTTTGCTTTTATGGAGATCATTACTAAATAGTTCAATTTCCTTTATATGAACATATACTCTAAAAGATTTCCAATTTCAGACAAACTCTGAAGTAATGAAATTTTGTAAAAATATTTTAATTATATTTTACCGAAAAGTTAGTTTGAAGAAACCACTTTTAATAAGTAAAGATCTATTTATAAGAACGATGATATTAGGCAATTTTAAGTAAAGAACGATTTATTATAGATTTGGTCAAATCTGACAATTATCAAAGACGCTTTTGACATTTCCATCAGGATAACTACAATTATTGGAAGACCCATTGAGTCATGGCACGAAGAACTAACTTAAAGCGATTCATAAGATTTAGGGAATTTTAGCAACATTACTAATACATATATGTAAATGCAGACAGAATGTGAAACTTGCCTGAGAAAGTAACACCAATTGTGCAAGCTATTTGTTGAAAGAGAAAATAAAATTGTTAGCAATGATTAGATGTGTGGAATTTTATTTAATTTTTCTAATGCGCAAGCTAATCAATTTCTTAATAAGTGTGGGACACGTCATCGCTTAACGCGTCATCGTATGCCTGCATGTCTGCTCGCCAGGATAGGGAGGTGCGGCCGTACAACTCTGTGTGCAGCGACCGTACAAACAGTGAAAAATCATCAACCTCTGTTTAACCTAATCCGCCATCCATATCACGATTAAGCTCCCTGCATGTACACTTAATCCACAATATACGTACTGAATAAACGTGCTCCGTGCTACACGTCTGTTTCCTTTCATAGCTGGTCTATAGCTTAGCTGGTTCTGGGAATCTGCCACAGAAATTTCTGATTCAGTCAGGTTTTACTAGCGTAGCAATCCGCTACATATGCCTCATTTCATGACAATAAATATGATGAACCATTTCATTAATTGAACCTCGAAGTACTACGAACCCCATGAAAATAAACTTCCAAAGAGTACAAAATTTGTTTAATATTTAATTTATGCTTTTGTGTCTAAGCTCATTAAATCCCATCGAATCATATAGCATGCACTATTGCTCGCAAGATCGAAAACATGTAAATGAAGACTTACCATCGCTTGTCGTCCTCTCCAAAAAAAACAAAATTTCAGAAAACGAATATTGAAAATTCTATGAATATCAAATTTGATTAATGAGTAATTCTTTAAATGAAATCTACATGGTTATAAAAATACGATTTGTTTTTTTTCCTACAATTGTGCTTAATTGCACATACATTAGAAGGAAATTCAAAATAATTTCTTTTTGAAATTAAAATTAATGAAAGAGCGTACCTGCTGCTGTAGGAGGTGCATATTCTGTTTGCAAACAAATCAATTTAATTCAAATTTATTTGGAAAGAGATTGAAAAAGAAATGATTGAAACCCACTTGAACATTCCACTACATCAGGCGACGGGTCTAAAAGGGCAGGAATTTTCAGGTTGTCAAATTAATCAAGAAAAATATGATTAGTTTAGAACACGCAATACCTTTTTTAATCCAAAAAACAGAAACCCCTATTATTGTCTGTTCACTTAGAATTGCTAAATGTGTGAATTCCTTGGCATTTTCAAGTTTATATGCAAAAGTGTAATCCAACTGATTTTGTTCGGGGTTTTCGCTTAGGTTGCCTGTTAAATTTTTTCAAAGAAAAAATGTAATTTAGTAATGGTGGTCAAAGAATATACAAATTTGTTTAAAAATGATATTATTTATCATATATAATGCACGCTAACATTAATGCATTTCTTACCATCTCCAGCTGACTTGAATTCACAATTAGGAGAAAATGTGGCAACACAAGAATATCCATTTACAAAATCATGCAGTAAATTGAAAGTTGAAGGATTGTTAAGTGTAACAATGGTAGGATCTATAGAAACTTTGTCGATTAAACGCTTCTAATTTGAAAGTGAACTCTTTTCCAGGTCGCACATCACATGGCTCTCTGATTTTGGAGCCTTCAAGGACACAAGCACCCCCATCAATCGTGACCAACTTTGCCAAGCCTTTCAAATCTACAAACAAATCCTAAATTGGCAATGG
>UZAE01013940.1:0-15511 GCA_900617975.1 Rodentolepis nana | reverse complement strand
CGGGAAGATGATAGACATTGTCCCGTATGAATCTGAAGTCAATACCTAACTCTTCATTCATAATTTAATTTCGAAATGGGGTGCTCTGTGTATCCCTCAGCTCATTCTTCTTATTGGTTAAGAGGCGAAGGAAACAAAAGCGTTAAAGGACAAGAGTTGGGTTCAAAAGCATTGGGATCATCTGGGTTATTCTTGCTGGAAAGAATGCATCTAAGTAAAGCACTGACTATTTGTTTAATTATTTAATATTAATATCCATAATCATATATAAAATTTAAATTTAATTAACACTGATCTTTTAAGCAGAAATCAATAATAATTAGGGAGGTTTCTAAGCCTCGTTTCTTTCATCGTGATAATAATCACATGACTTGGTTTCTTTACAAAGTGTGGTTCATACCTACCCGACGTATTTCTACTAAGCTGTTACAAAAGCTTGCATTCAGTTGTCATTGGTACAAAGTGGATTATGCGATGTCTACAGTCGACTCATACCTAGTATAATGACCACGGGGAGGAAGAATGGGCTTTCATACCCTGGTGGTCATAAAACAATAATAGGTGCTTATACAGGTTAGGATATTTTGAGAAGAATTCATTAGCCAATAGTGGAGCAATACAGTGAATAATAGATAAATAAATGCTGGTAAGATGTAGGCAAATTTTATTTTATTTCATTGATAATATTCACTTCATCTTCCTAACGCACTTTAAGCGTCATAAGTAAAGGATTATTTTTTTTCGCCAATCACCATTGATCTTTCATTTAACATTTGAAATTGTGTCAGGACATATTTCTGGTTAGGCTCCCAATAATGCCTACAGAATGGATTTTGTTAGAACTTATTTTGTCTTGTGAAATTCTATTTGGTCGGATGAAAAAAAGAGAGACAAGCAAATGTACATAGATCTCATAAAAATAGCACACAAGCATATGCCTAGCTGGTGAATACTGCAAATTTGGCTGCTTAAGACTTATGTGTGTGTGTGTGTGTGTCCTCGCAATCTATTTCCGGCTCATGTGCACACACACACACATATATATATATATATACATGCGAAATCTTTTGTTTGGATAGAGCTTTTGTGATTTGTGGTTTGATTTGTTTGCTTTTGGGCTTGCTTTAATGTGGCGCAGGTGTGGAGTGGGTTTATCCTTTTTGTATTGGCCTTCTACAAATGTGCTATAAATCGGTCCTATTTGTGCCTATACTGAAGTTGTAGACTTTATTGCCACGCTACGAAGCTACCACTACTCAGTCTCTAGCGCGATCGATATATGTATGTGGAATTTACTATATGGTAACTCACCTGGTTGGTCATTATATGGAACTATGGAAATAATCTAGCATGTTCAGGCATAGCATAAAAAATCGATAATATAGTGCACGAGGAATGAGGCCTATGATCCTCGCTCGAAAGCACTGCAAATGTTCGAACCTGCTTTTTTCTAACCTAGACACTTTATTGGTTTCATTTGATCAAAAGAATCGGTAGCCATTTGTATTAAGCAAGCACTTTAGACAAGAGGATGTGGAGGTTTATGACTGGTGCACGTCTTGTCATTAAAACTTTCCTACCTCACAATGTTTGAAAGCGTTATATTCGGTTTTGATTATTTCGCCGATTAGGATAATAGCTTGATCAACTCTTGAGTTAGATAGTAGAAAGGTAGAATGAAGTCTCTTTTACTTCAGTAACTTGCATTTCCCATTTTTCTTGTTGACTCGAAGCTACTGATTCGATATATCAATCGCATTTTTTTTTCAAATTCGACAGACATGAATGTCTTAGCCACATTTAGTTTTGTTGTTAATATGGTTTTCTATGAAAACTTAAGAAATGCTCTACAAGTCTTAATCTTTGGAATACAATTATAAAATTCGGGATGTCAAATGAATTCAATCGGTTGTACCACAGGGAGATTAAGAAACAATGAGGCAAGGTTATCAAAAGTCTTTGTAAGCATACGATTGTCACTTTTTACCTATGGAGCAAAGTTCATTGTACTTTACTAATCTTCAAATTGCACGAATTATCACACATATTCATGAGTGATTGTCTCCACGATATTCAAAGCTTATTGACAGATTGATTTATTTGCCTGATTGATCGTGTCATCTCGATTTATTTATATCTCGTGCTACGGTCAAAAACAGGTCAATATGACTGACTTTTTGGCATGGCATTACGATCATTACTATCCCGCCCAACTTGAACTCTGCTACCACAATCCCTTTTGTACCCGAAATACACCGGAATAATCTCCACAATTTGTTATTTTGCTTCTTTAAATATTATTTACCCACTATTGCATAATCTGACATGCCCTCTATATCTCTTATCTTTAATTCAACTGCAATCCCAAAAGTTCGTTCTTCCACACTATTTGACTGACTGCAAAAAAAGTCACCACGGATATGGTGTATTTACGTTGGTCTTTCTCTCTCCCTCCAGCCCTCTCCGCCGTTTTTTCGCTCTCTTGAAACAAAAGCAGTCTAGCGTTCGCTTCCCCCTCGCCACCACCCCCCCCCCTCTCAATTTTTTGCTAAACTTCCCTAAAACAAGCTATTGCATTTACCGAAATGTCGTAATTAAACACAGGACCCTTTTGTTCGGTTATGAGGAATGCAAATTCTGCAATGTAGTTTATTTCGAAGAATTACTCCCTCTTTAGAGATAAACTATTGCCTCCGGCTATATTTTGCATGCAGTTGAAATCAAATATACTAGAGCAATCCGTAACGTATGGAAAAAGACAGCATTAACGATTACTCCACGAGCGAGCAGATATTTGTTTAGCACGCAAGTCCTAAATTAGTGCCATCTTGAGTTTATAATTTTCTTTCATCGTCTCTCTTTTAGATTGTGAGTCAGTGGATTTATCGGAGAAACGTTGTGGTGACTTGAATACGATAACCAGTCTCATTAAATCCTTCCTTCGCCAGCTGCCTATCCCCTTGATCACCTATGAAGCATATCCGGATTTAATCGATATTGCCCGTAAGTTGAATTGTATTGATTGTGTTTGATTTCGACTTAACTTATTCACTTTATTAACACACATGGGATGAAAGTATTTCGGTACTTATCTTGTGTCAAACTACGCATTCTGACCTCTTGAGTACTTTACCTCCTAATTGAATTGTCGCTTTGTATGCCCTTGTGCACCTACGTGTTTGTATTAATATGATCCTCTAACCGTTCTAAGGAGAGATATGTGGCTTTATCGAATTTGTAGTCTAGCTAAAAGGCGCATAAGTGCAAACTTTTGACAAGAAAATATGAAATTTCCAAGGCTATGCAGCGAAAAAAGTTCCAACCAATTTAGGCTAAGCGAATTGTGAAGAGGGAAGCTATCGCGGAGCTGCCCATGTAGGAAGACAACATTCTTTCATAGCTTATGGTGACTAGAATTCATCGGTGCGGTTGGGGGTATCTACATCACTGAATGTGCGCGGATGTGGATTGATGTCCTGATTTGGTGGATGTGCATGTTGACCACTGCGTCACCAGTGCACATCAAAGTAAACGTTTTTCAATACGCAGTTTGCACAAATTTAGTAATTTGCATTCTAGAGTCTCTAAAATCAGTTAATTGTCAAAGATTTTGTTACTTCTAGCGGTTAGATACACAGACTGACCTCTACGTCACTTCCAGTGCGACAATGATGTCAATTTGAAAATACTAAAAATCTTATTCGATGATGATCTGCCATCACCCATTTGCGGGGTTGCCAAAACGACTCCTCTTTATCCTTCAATTTATTTAGTGGTACGATAGCTTGCAAGTTGACTCACTACTCAACCAAAAAAGATTGGTCATAGCCGCCAATCATGTGAGTCCAAAGAAGAAGGTTCCTTCTCAGATGAATCATTTCCAGTTGGGAAAATGCCAAAATCGAAGAGTGCAGTTGCACTTATACGTTGTTTCTAGTGATTTCTGTTAAAATACCCTTCCTTAATTACCATCCAGGTCCCAATCTATCGAATGAATTATAAAGTCCGATTGAAGTTCAACGTCCAAGGTAAAAGCAATTTTTCTATGGATTAAAAGGCCGCTAAAAGGAAAAGAATTAAGAAAGACTAATTCTTTATAGTGCCACCAAGGCCTCTGTAGACTTTGTCACCAACCTTACACTTTCAAAGCAAATCTAGGTTAATTAAATCCAAGTTCATCGATTCGAAATACAAGTCCACGTCACATGGCATCTATCCATGTGAATGTTCGAGATTTTCACTGCTATTTGAAATATATACTGACAAAGGAGGTGGGGGGGGGGACAATTTGTGCGTTTTAGTACCCCAAATTTTTGCGTTTGGAGTTTGTTGTGTTTTTTTCAAATTTCTTGCTTCGTTTTTTCTCTTACTTTTGCTTTTTTTGCAGTGACTCAGTGTATGGGCTAAATCTTCCTAAATAGCAAGCTAGTGGTGACAGCTTCATTTGAAAAGAACTCCCTTTCATTAGTTAAGGCAATGCTTGCGCTAGGAACAATTGCTACAACGGAATTCGCTGAAAAAGATTATAATATACTCGAACATGTCGCTTTTTTACATATTTATACCGAATGTAGGGCTTCGGATACTTAGTCAGCTTATTTCAGTCAATTGTGCACTTAGAACTTACCGTTTTCACGTTATTAGGTGCATGACTTAAAAATAAATAAATTAGAGTAACACCGTGAAAAAATCGATAATCAACCACTCATTGAAGACAATTAGTTTCAACGCTTACGCGATGGGACGAAAATTTTCTAAAGGACATCGTGGGAGGTTGATATATAGCCACTGTATCGAAAATCAATAGCCAAACACACAAACCTACCACAAATAACACGGTGTGTGTGTGTGTGTGTGAATTAATAACACCATTAAAGCATGAATTAATATAGTTAAACAGTGATGTCTGCTACCTTAACTATTAGTTTTAAGTAATTGGCATTTTAGCAACCGATGAATCAGCAAAATTTCCAAACTTTTAGATGTAGTAAAGGCCACACTAATTTCAGTAAGCCACAAATTTACATTTCGTTGTATTTAATGAAGAGGAGTATGTGACAAATGACTCATTACAAAGAGAACGAACTACTTTCGTTGAATCTTCACTGCCAGCCAATCGCCTGGAGAAAAGTGGTGATTTCGTAAAAGTGGAAAGTCTCTTTGAATACCCCGCTGGTTTCCTCATCAGACTTGTCATCTTACTTTTGGTTAATTGAAATCTCCCATAAGCATGAAATTCTGCCATCTTCAACTGTAACCTTCAACTCCTCGTTTATCCAAAACTTTAGAGTTTTAATTAGCTTCTATATTTAAGAAATATCTATTGAAACAAGACAATTAATGGAGCTTCTGATTTTTCTACTATTAATTTTGAAAGTAGAGGGGACAGAATTCTCTTTTAGTCAAACTTCAATTATTTAGGTCTTATGGAACGCAGTTGTTTTTAGACTTCTGATATGATTAGATTGATCTTCGGCAAGAAGTATCTGCCTGATTGTTTCTTAAGCTGAATTTTAAATTCAAAAATAAATATCCAGAAAACACAGATCCGCCAAATTTAGGTTCAAGGATCCATTAGTACAAACCCCAGATATAAAGTTTCAGCTTAAATCTCTGCTTTGAGTAGAGACTACTTTTCTCTCTAGGTTAATCGAATTAGTTAGTGGCAGTCCGACTGACTCCGAACATCAACAATCGCTGAATCACTGTCTCATATTGTTTTGACTGTTGAGCGACTGCCTACGAATAAGTGGTTTATTCCCATGGTGGGCAAATATTTACTATTATGAGTGCGTCTGGAATATATAGTGATAGTTTGTATATTTTTGGAGGTCACGCTGTCGAAGCACTGGTACATATATTGTAGTTACAGTAACTATTAATAGCTAGTCCTAATTTCCCATTCCTTCCTTATTCCTTGGACTTCAAGTTGATTTTAAAGATACCTCTTCCAATGTAAAGTAGGCGGCTAGGCTGAAATCGATTTCTCATCTTTTGAATCTCTTCGAACTTCTCTATGGGTCAAAAAGGTGCTGTTTGAGCCTAAGAGTTTGACTTTCGGTGTTGACAGCATTCATCATTGCATTGTGTGCCATTTTCAGACCCATTTCAGGTCTATCATGGTCATGTTGCTATTTTCCAAGTCCTTAGAATAGTATCAGCGTGAAACAAACCCTAAGATACATTCTATCAGATTTCCATAGTTATCTGTTTTACCCTCCTGTGTCTCCATGTCATCCACTATACTACTAACTTGCCAATATACATGCGTTCATTTGATGTTCTACTCTAAAGCGTTCTTCTTTCTCTCTACTTTACTTAGACGAACCATTGTACCTCTCACACTTTAGAATGTATTGACACAAAAATGTCATATTATGAAAAATTTGAGTTTCAGCAGCTGATTAGAAAATATTTTTGCAAAATTTCACCTTCCTTTTAGTTAGCCGGCCTATGCAGATCAAGTAAGTCACATCTGACATTCAAAGATACGGTTGTGAATACAATTCTGTTGAATGTCGTTTTCAATCGAACAACGTGGGTTTATTGTAGAAATTTATTTGGCATGTAAACCGTTTGTAATGTTAAACAAAAGGTTAACTACAAAGCATTCACAGACAGTTGCTACTCCAAAAGTGCTGTTGAAAAATAGTTAGCTAAATTTAGGGCTACATGTTCAGTCGCTAGCGTCAGACGCAGCTGTGTACATATAGTTTGTTCACCGAAAAATAGTTTTGTTCACGAGACTCCGGTCAGACGTCCCACGGAAATCAACCAGACTTCTATCCTCCCAAACTAAAAGTCAAACGATCGACATGACGAAACATGCTGAAGTGGGGTTACATGAGTGATCATACAGAGTAAGGTAGATGGATACATTGCAACCAATGGACTTCGAAGTTAATGACAGGGAAGATTTAAAAAAATGAGCATTCTCAATAGGATTTCGGAAATCTCTCACCATATGAACGAATGTGCTGAATTGTGTATCAAAAGTGCTTAGGGTGAACACTTTCAACACTAGCTATGAACTATTGACCGTTCGATATGTCATTACACTTACTAGTCTGCATTTACTACCTTTAAGGAAAAACACAATATCAATTTGTTTTTTTTCTATTCACCAAGAAGAATGGTTAATATACAATTTAACTTCAGGGGGTTGGTTGACTAGATGGTGGTTATCCGATGCTGCGATAATCAAATTTTGAGAATTATGCTCAGGGTGTGACGAATAGTTTGCGTACGCATTTCAGCAAGGGAATTTTAACAAACTTTCGAAGATTTGAGAAACAACAGTTTGTATAATTTCCTTCCAATTTACTTAAGTGGTTTTTACAATCTTTTGAGAAATACCTGGTTGTAGCCTTAATTCTCTATCAAAGTACCTTATGTAGATCGCAGTTTTTACACGCATAAATGGCGAATTTTCTCGTTCGTTTGGGTGATAAGTAATCTCTGCATTAATAAATTGGCAATTCAGATAAGGCATGTCAAGTTTACGGCTTTTAACTTTTAGGGGCTACTTAATTGAAATAAGTCGTTCAACCACTCGAACTTTCGGATCGTTTCGAGACGACATTACAATTGATCCGATCTCGAGATAATAAAAATCTAAAATTAAAAAGCTATAAAGGTTCATAACAATCTAATTTGATTTAACCCCATTTGCAGATCGTTGTGTGAATTTGGGTTATAATTTTTGCTCGATTAGTCAGAATGAATAAATTCCACGAGTTAACTTCAGGTTACGCTTTAATTTTATAGAGATTGCGAACTTATCCGTCATAAATGTTTTCTTATTACCGTATTATATTCCACTGAAATACAAATAGCACAAGTCCGATAAGCATTAAAGAGATTGAAAATGAGCTAAAATTATCAAGTGATTATCATTTAATTTGATTTTTTCTGGATCCGGGTTACTTCGCATACCCAAATTTAAATTTTATGGGTCGTATCCAGTGGCACACTGAATTATGTCCACGTTGATGGGTTTCTACTAATGAAAGGATTAAACTCAGTGCACAAATTTGTCCTGAAAATTCTTTCAATTGAAGTCCATCTTATCGAAACTAATTTTACCGATGGTGTTTAAGAAATTGGCTCTTGAATAACTCTTGAGTTGTTAATGTTTATTGTCGTCTTTGAGCTCTTAAATTAACAGTTCCTTTTATTCGATAAAAGTTAAAGATTCGGTAAGATTCCTAATTATTTTACTCTTACTTGAATTATCCACATTCTTGTAACATTTTATTCAATAAACCATTACCTTTTCCTTGTTCAGCAATGATTCATTTCTTATCAGCGACCATTTACCAGTTTACATGATTGCAAAACCATGGCGTCTCACTATAACTATGTACTACTATTAAATATTTGCCAATTACGGAAGTAATATCGCATCTTTTTCCCTTCACTCTTATTAAAATACTAATTAACCGTACATATGTTTCTATGAATGCATACGTGAGAGTTCGCGCTGTAAATGAATATGGCTTTCGTCAAACCAACGAGAACTTGTTTTCATTCCCCTAGTTGGGGTATCGGCTTGTAGATCGTAAAACATGGAACCCAAATTTCGACCCAAGAGTGATGACTATCTTGTTCGCTATCTTACGTGGTCATCCTTTTCGTCCTCTAAATATGTTTACCTGATCCTCATACTAAATCACTAATATGGGTCGGCTTTTTTGACAACAGTTAAATTAAGCCCCACAGCAGTAGTCTGACAAGCGACAACATTTGGTGGGACTGTATGGTTATCAAGAAAAAGTGAGATTTTGCACATAATAATTAAATTAATGCCTCATGCCTGGAATAGCGCTTGAATTTAGGTCTTTCGAAAATCACTGGCATAGGTTCATTTTGAGTATTCTACTTACGCCAAATCTTGAACAATTTGGTTTTTTGTTCAATTTGAAAATGTGTGTGCTTGGCCTACATGCAACCAATGAGGACGCTAATTAAACTGAAGCTGTATATCAATTGGTTTGAAAGATCAATAGCGCACAGTCGTATGTGTGTGAGGGTGTTAATGAACGAAAATCAATACAAAATCAGTCAGCAGATAATGATCGATATATGGAATTGACCAATGGGAAAGCTTTCTCGGTCTAGGGACTTCTTGATTTTGTCCACAAACATGAGTGGTTTGAATGATTAGCAAGTAAGCATAGCATAAATCATGACGTGATTTGCTGATCAGTGAATCGAGTAAAAATCCCTGGTGGTATTTATCGGGGGGATTTTATTGATGTGTTGACATATTCCCTTTGACATATTCACTTTGTCATTACTTTTCTTTCTTGATTTAATTGCTTTATTTTCATGCTGATTAGCTGGGTTTTGTGCATATTTTGTCCCAATCTTTTCTCTCTCTCTCTCTCTCTAAACTGGTTTCTAGATTTGTGTATAAAGAATAAGGGCGCCTTTCTCTTCACTCGTTATCATCCATTCTTTGCTAAGACCTTTATGGTGACATTTTATTGGTATTACTATAAAAATCCACAATGCAGTTGCCCAGTGTCTATTGGATGGAATTTTATTTACACAGTGCTAAAAGTACTAGCTAATGGATACGCGGTTTCCAATTACATTTGAATGTATCAAATTTATAAAGAAAATTTCGCTTCGCGGCATTCAAAGCCAAGCTTCAAAAGATTTTCACATTCTTTCTATGGCTTCCTTCAATTTGTCAATACATATTTGCTTTAATCGTTTATTCTGACTTTGAATTCTAGTTTTCCCTTAATCAATTAGCACTAGTAACCTCGTATATCCTGTTATATCTCCCATCTAGGTCTAAGTGTTCCATTTTTCATGCATGTACCTTTTTCAAATGTGGCCGATTTGTCGTATTATTTTCGTGTATTAATTTTAATTTTTCAAAAATTGATGAAGTTGTTTCTTTTCATGATTTAAATTGTCTTGGGCTTGTTCTTACCTTTGTATAGCTTTTTTTTAACAAATACGAAAAAATATCGCATCTTTTGAATTCTCTGTTTTATTCTTGAATCTTTTTTTTGAAGTAATCCTCTTTCAGTTCTGGTTTCAGTTTAACCCGAGGTTAAATTGCGATGCACACAATTAATCGTATTGTCTCCATTCGATAGTTTACTGGGGGGCATCTACTTAAAACAGGGTTCCTATAGTTTACCAGTGGAAGTTTTTTCCCCCGAATATGTGACTTTTCATACCTTCTACTGATAGGAACATCGTCTACATTGCATCCTTTATTTGCCAAAATGCTAACAGGACCAATTTGGTTGTCTGAGGGGGGGGGGAAGGGGTAGGGGGGGGGGAGGGAAAAGTCTTCGCAGTACATTTGGCATATTGAATTTCTTTGCTGATCCTTGATCTTGAATAGTAGAAAGCTATGACTTTAATTATTTGTTACAATTTTCAGATATTAACATTTTGAAGGGGTTTTGAGTATCCCCCCGATCCCCCAAAAAAAATTCGAAAAATTCACTCACGCTTATTCATTTTAGCGAAGATTCGTCGTTGTTTTTGGCAAAAGGATTTGATTAATAAGAATAATTAGCAATAGTTACTCATTTATATCCTATTTTACTGTCGAGCCACCAGTGATGATTCGTGCTGAAAAATACATCTTTAATTTTGCTATTCACATACGATTGGCCGTGGTGTTTCGCTGTTTAATTTACTGCCATTTGATGGTGAAAATATCCTCTAAAAATGAGCTCTTCTATGAAATATTTTTCTTTCCTGAAAAAAAGGATTGAGCTGAACAGAAATGACATCTTTTGGTGAAGCAAAAACTTTGCTAAATGGCACATCTGTTAAGCCAGTTAAGTGATGCAATACCGTTTCTAGAAAAAAACACATGATTGCCAGTTAGTAAAACATACTAACAACTATTACGGTTTTATACGCAAGAATAGTTCGTTTGAAAGAAAAAATCTCTTTTAATTACGGTAAAAAATGGGTTTATTTTTTAAATTCAGTAAATGTAGCAAATGCAGCTATCATATTTATGCATTTATTTCCGTTCCAGTATCCATAGATTTTCACCAATCAGATCTCGGAATTCTACACGATTATTCCTTTTTTTCTATCTTAAATTAAATACTTGTTTTGCATTAATACAAATTTAAAATCATTAGACAGTCATAGAATAAAGTTTGTTGTATTAAGAATTTAAAAATATGTTCCACTGATGCAAATAAAATAATTCCTCTTTCCCAATCAATTCATCTGCAATTTGATTAGTTTAGTGAGATTCTCTCCGAATTTGGCCTTCCTAATTAGCTGTGTCAATGTTGATGACATTTTAATTACTTGTGTCAACCCCTCTTCCTGTGCACACGGACGCGCACCGAATCTGACAAATCAAAAGGATTGTCAGGACGTCGTGCGTGTATTCGGGTGCGTCCAACTTTAATTGTTTATAAACTCTAGCCTGCTGGGACGTCAAAATTCAAGCAATTAGATCCTGCCATCCTGGCACAGATGAAATAGTAGGCAGCAGAGAGACGCTAATTGGTTGTAATGACTTATCTTTCAATTTGGTACATAATTACACCTGTTTAAACCCTGAAATTTAATAAGTAGTATTTGGCAATAGTGTAGTCCAGCTTGCTTTTTTGAGGATTTTGGGGATTTTTTTCAAATTTTAAACTGTTTTTATTTAATTAAACATAATCCTTTTTTGGTTTTCTTGAATAAATTGCTATTTACTAATTCGGTGATAAAATCAGCTTTGAAGCAATATAAGCTTAATACCTTTCGGTTAGCTGGCAAGAAGTCAGTATTACTATTATTATTTTAGGAAATGTGGATCTTTCAGATGAACAAAAGCATGTCCTAATTAAGGCCTGTATCCAACGGCTTCCAACGGCGCATTACTACTGCCTACGATATCTGATGGCCCATTTGAATCGGTAAGTCATTTAGTCTTTGAATATTTCTAACACAGAGCAGATAATTTGCAAGATTGCTTGTTCGCCACAACTTTTAATGATTTAATGGGACAAATGAAATTGCCTTGTAAATGATTAAGAGTTTCTAGGCAAGATAGGTTCGATGAATTTTCCTGGAATCTACTTGCTCAACCTGACGAATAAGCTCACAGATGGCCTTATTGGATCAATCTCTTCTACAGTTTGACGCCTATCGTTGTTTTGTTAACGAATGAATAAAGACAAGTTGCGTTATTGACCTTGTATAATAAATTTCAATCTGAGTTGCCTATTACAAATAAAACAAATGACACATTATCACGAGATACCATTTGAACTTGGGAAATAGTAGGAGTGTTCAAACAGAGAAAGAAGAGAGAGTAACTTTTACCCCCTTCGGTTTCTGGGTTCATTAGGTTGTATCCAGGATCTTAAGTTATGGCCAGCATAACCATCAGCAAGATGTACCTAGATTACTGATCAGGTTTGTGCTTCGAATTCAGTAGGCAGTTTTGGTACCAATAGAATTCAACGCTATTCAGCAATTCCTTCAAAGCGAGAGGTTGGACAAGGCACTGCCTTAAATATAGTTCATTTGGTTAGATATTAATATTCCGATTTAAGCTCAAAACGATTCAAATCTTCAGTCGGTGTTTTATTACCCGTTTTATCTGCTACTCCTCTGGTTCCAGGGTTGCGGAGCATCAAAAAATGAACATGATGTCTTCAGAGAATCTGGCCATCGTTTTCGCACCAAGTCTAATGAGTTCCTCCTATACAGACCCCTTGAGCTGTCTTGCTGGAGCTAAATTTGAACAGGCGGTAATTAATCGATTAATTTCCGACTACGTTACCCTTTTCGAAGGCGAAGATTGTGTACTAAGTGCACCGTTGACCTCTTCCTCTGCGTCCACAACCACATCTCGCTCCACAACTGCATCCTCTCGTTGAACTTTGACCTCTGTACAGTGCAACCCATCCTCCTATTGTCATCTCTTCCTCTTATATAGTCTTTCATTAAATCCCTCCTCTTCAGATACCTGACTTTAACTTCACAAACCCCTATTTGTATACATCTAGGCGCACACACACATTCTCTATATATATATATATATACTACTGAAATCGGTTGTTATTTGACTACATCACTTCTGTTGGTATCATTGAATTGTTCCCACGTTCACCTTTTCCTTTTCATATGTTTCTTTCCTCTCACTCTCTTTTCTGATGACGGATCTTGTTTGATGGTGACCTTCCATTATAAAAAAATTAATGCAATTGTTGCCACTCATATCGTGCTAATTTACTATTCCTATATTGTTTGAAAATAAACGGTTCTTTGAATGCCTCATATTTTTGAAATTTTGTTCTTGTTCAATAACGGTTATTCTACATTTGTTTCATTAAGTTCCCTTTCTAATTGGACCACCAGTTGGGCAATTTATTAAGTCTATTAAAATGGAGGTTGTATCGAGGGCACAATTTGAACATTTTTATGCATGAAATACAAGGAAACTACAAAATTAGGAGATCTTGTTCTTGAAATACACATTTTCTGCCCAACACAGAACCTTCATATTTTTGGGCATTTAGAATATTTCTTTCAAAGCATCCTGTAGACGCTTGGGCTTTCTTAATCGATTTTTTTAATCCCCCTACTTGATTGGCAAAAGGAGGCACTCATCCAACTTCCCAATTTGAATTTACGGAACAATTTGTTTGCATACGCTGTGATTTGCAACAAACAGGCTGTATTTAATTGCGCTAAAATTAGCTTGCAATCATCCAATAGAACAATAGAAGAGGTGGATGATTCCCCTACCATATGGTGACTTTGAATTACACATCCCGGAATGTCGACCTCAGCGTCGTTATCGAATTCAGTATGTGACTCTTTTTTGGAGATGGTTTAATGGAATTTCCAGCATATTTTCTTTGGTCTACGAAAAGAAGAGTTAATTGATCAAATCTCTCTACCCCTTTTCAAACGATCTCCCTTCAACTATGGCTGTGCTACGTACATTACTTGAACAACTAGTAATGACGAAGTAGAACTAGAAACGATATAGGGAAAATTTTACACCTTTTCATCAAGTGGAACGTAAACGGATATAAAAAGGCTGTTGACAGTAGTGTGAGAACAGTTCTGTTCACGGCTGATTCAACATAAGACGCATTGAAGAGGTGGCCCATGGAAGTGGATATTTGAAATCTAGTTAAGATATTGCCATTCTAATTTGAAACAAAGTAGAAGCATAACAAACGTATCTGTAGTGGGATATCTCTACATGCCTGCCTTAAAATCTAAGCCATTGCATATTTGAGTAAAAACTTTGAAATTAACAGGTCCACTAACTCAAAAACCCGGAAACCCTATTTAAATGAGTTCAAGCTTACAGGAGAGTATGTGGACGTAATTCGTTCCTCCAAGTGGAGGATATGCTTTTTAGTATCTTTCCCAAGTTCCTATTGGTTAATGAAGCTACTTTTCTGCTGGTGTGGGGGGGGGGCGTATTTTCTTAATACCGTTGAAATAATATGTAGAAGTCTTTCGCATTTTTTAATTCGGATTTGGAAGGATTGTAAGTATCAGAGGATAGTGGAGATAGTGAAAAGAGACGGTTTTATAGATACAACGAGCTTTGTAAATCGTTGTCGTTTAATCATTTTCTGGAATATTCACGAAAATTTAAACTTGACCAACCATCACCTGGAGTTCTTTGCAAGTTCTCTTCTAAAACCCATTAACCTTTTAAAATTTATTTGACAATATTTTGTTTCTTTATTAAAATTTTAGCCCTTTATTCATGTGAATGGCAGCCTCTTTCCATTTTCCCTCAAGTGGATTGATAGGTTAAATTCCTTTCACGACAAATTAATCAAATTGGCACTGATTATCAGTCATGCAACCTTATCACCTATAACTTTAGTTTGCAGGACATTAATGCCGCATCAATCATAATCAGGAATTACAGCGAATCAGCTGTTAGTTAACAAAGAACTTGGCAGCAGACCTTTTAGTGGCTTAAAGTATGGGGAAGGAGGGGTGGAGGATGGGATGATTGCACTCGATTTTGGATAAAATTTCTTTGCTTTGTTTAAGTCTTTATTTTCCCTCTAATTTAAAACTTCACGTTTTCAAAGAAGAATTCTAAAATACCAGCGACCAATGTCAAAATATCCAATACAGAGAAAATTTAAGAATATTTATTTGTTTATTTATATCAAATGGCAGGCTTTGTGATACTTATCTTTAGACCTTTAGTTGACTTTGGGCTTCACTGAGTGGGGGAGGGGGGAAGACATCGAAGTGAAAAGTCGAGAGGGGAGGGGGAATAGAAGAATGATTCACAGATGTAAATGAGGCAGATACGAAGGTAGAGAAAAAGATAAGGTGAGGTGAGTACGGTAGAAGTGGTGGAATATGACACACAGTGGGGTCATGGTAGTTGGAAGCCAGAAATCAACTGCCGGCTGATAGATTTTTTTGTCGTATGAGTATACATTGCCCAGGGCACACCATGTGGAGGTAAGTCTATCGTACACCCCCAATTTTAAAATATAAAAACGGTCAAATATATATATAT
>UZAE01013939.1:1011-17869 GCA_900617975.1 Rodentolepis nana | reverse complement strand
GAGGGGGGGGGGTGTTGTTGGAAAATATTCGCTAAGCAATGTGATGCGTATGTAATTTGATTCAATGAACACATAATTTAAAGCCTATGCGTCATATATATGTATATAAATTTTTAAAGCTTATTACTTGGCTGTCTTTTCTAGATGTTGTAAGAGTGCTTACGCACACTGCACTTCCTTTAGAAGTCGAAAGCCTTTATTCATTTATGAGCGTGATGACAATGAGGATGTATTGTGGAGAGGAATAACTTGTCCATTTCATGGTGATGCGTGCCGTCCATCAAAATAAGGTTATGATCACTTCTTTTAGTACTCCCTCAACGTCGGGAAAAAAAATCCACCATGAGCTTGTGAATTGCATTGGAGACTGCGATATTGCTGTAGATGGAAAAAGGCAATATGACAGATGATTTGATCTAATTCTAGTGCGCTTACATAAAGTGCTTTGGAGCGCCTTGGCGTCAGAATCCGAACCTGATAGTCTCCGCAGTGAATTGAATGTCTCAGCTTCTTCCATGATGCTTGTATTTAATAAAGACCTCCGTTGCTTCAAGTCTATACAAAAGACCTGCAGAAAAGACCTGCGAACATAGTCTTTCAAGAGCTAAGAAACTTTTGAGCAAAGTGCAGTGACAAGTGGAAGCAAAAACCATCTGGTTCTTTTCGATGAGAACGACTTTTGCAAAGATGAAAGCACAACTTGCCTGCACAAGGCCTGGAAGACACTTCTCAAAACATGCCGACTAAATTTGCCCAAACTACCAGGTTTTCGGATGTGTGTGGGATAATGCCTAAACACCCCGCAACTTTTTATAGAAGGGCTTAGGCTGAGTTCAGATGTATGCATGAAATTGACGACCTGGATAACCGATGAAGGTTGACAATAGTGCATTACCTTCTATGGTGAATTTCTTTCACCTCCTTCAAATGTTTTGGTTCCCAACCACCTCTTGATGGAACTGCCAAATTTATTACAAACACACAGTTTACTCTGGTTTGGCGTATTATTTCCGTTTATTTATTTACTTCAAATGGCAGGACTCTTTGATAGTTATCATTAGCCCTTTAGCTGGCTTCGGGCTTCACAGAGGGAAGGTTCATCAAAGTAGCAGAAGGTCGAGGGGTGAGAAAGAGAAGAGCGATTCACAGATGTAAAAGAGGCAGACAGACACAAAGGTAGAGAAAAAGGTGAGGTGAGTACTGTGAAAGTGGTGGAATATGACATACCTTGAGGTCATGGTAGTTTGGAGTGAGAAGTCAACTGCCGGTTAATATGCTTTTTTGCCGCATGAGTATACGTTGTCACGTGGGGGTAAGTTTTTCGCCCACCCCTTTTTTCCTATTATAAAGTCTCTTGTTAGCAAATCTTACCTGAAAATGTTCTTCATATTTTTCCCATAAATATATCTCAAACAAATTATAAGAGAAACGTTACCGACAGGTGGCTCGAATTAACCAATGCGTTTCTCCACCCACATCACTGGAGGCGAAATCTCACCTGTTGGTGGGGGGGGGGGGGGGGGGAGAATGCACGCTGACCTCTCCGGCGACTCGTTTTATTGTTATATTACTTATTGGGAAACGCTCCAGAAATCGATGTGTGGGTTAAGTAAATTGTTAGCTGAAAAAATATGTAGCTTTGTGATAGGAGAAATACATTTCTTAAATCGTAGAGGTCGCGAGTTCGAGATCCATTGGTTGGGTTGGTAAAGTGCACTGATTTCGTTAGAATTGGAGAGTGGCTGCACCAAAATGGTTTTCTTTGAGTAGCAGGTGGAATTACTTGATATTTCCTTTTAATGTTTTATTTTTTGCTACATTTTCTGTATTTTCCCTTTTTACCGCTGCTGTTGTTTGTGAGGAAAACAAAGACAAATGGACTGCTTTCCAAAATCTGTTTCCTTGGCTGTATTTGGGTGTGTTGTGTAATATCCAAGGCCAATTCTTCAATCGAGGGTAGTGGTACAACAACTTGGTGATTAGATAATTGAGAAAGTATTACGTTTGGTATTCTTTTGTGCATATCACTATCTATATGGACAAGACCACGTGGCCTAGAATCGAAACGAACATTTTTCATTGTATGCATTCTTTCCCTTTTGTGAAATTGTATATTAGATTTTAAGTCCGACCTTTCTGTTTTTTGATCATGTGCATGTGTGATTTTTTACAGAAAAGATGCAACTTCATTCATGAAGAGGCGTCTGTGACCTTCGGTCAAGTGTTGGCTTTGATGCGTATATTGAAGCGCCTTATTTCTAGGATGCATCGAGAGCGCGAGAGAGAGAGGTTCTTCAGACCCGCCCACTGTTTCAAAATATGTAAATAAGGTGCAACTCTTGTGCTAACACGCCTAGTCCAGTAAGCGATTTTACTGGTTGGTCCTAGAACTGATACGTTTGTGGGGGTGTGTGTGTATGCGTGTGTTCGTATTTGCTACTATCACTACTAGCTGTTGTGTTCTCTTGGTGAGTGGAGTAAGTCTCAGTATCATGTGTCCTCTTTGTGTATTTACTTAAGCGCTCAAGTTTTCTTAAAATTATTTCTTTGAGATCTGATCTAGAAGTCAGTTAGTTTCTTGATGTGATAATTACTTCAGGCAATTTATTTATTTCAAATGGCAGGCGTTATGATAGCTGTCATTAGCCATTTAGCTGACTTCGGGCTTCACAGAAGGAAGGTTCATCAAAGTAGCAGAAAGTCGAGAGGTGGGGATCCGAAGAGCGGTTCACAGATGTAACAGATACAGGCACAGGGGCAGAGAAAAGGTAAGGTGAGTACTGTGAAAGGGGTCGGATATGACAAGCAGTCGGGCCATGGTAGTTTGAAGTGAGAGAGTTAACAGACTTTTTTGTCGTGTGAGTATATGTTGCCCAGGGTGCACCACGTGGAGGTAAGTCTATTGCACACCCCACTTCAGGCAATTTGATACTTATTTTCATGCGTGTATGTTGCCTCCCAAATCCCCTTGTTGTTTACATGCCCCAGTTCAATATGAGCTCAGGGAGGATAAATGTACAGGTTTATAGCCTAGGAACTTCAGGTTTTATTATTCCAATTTTGGGATTTATTCGCTGTGCTTTGTGGGGCTCAGGGTGTGTTTTTCATTTTGGTCATTTAGATGCAAGCAGAAGGTGAAAGCTAATTTGTTGTTGCCTCTATGTACATGCCCATCTTTGCCAGTCCTTGTCATTCTGTTCTCAGTAGTTGTTTACCGAGGAGTATCGAATCCGTGACTCCTAATCTGGTAAATAAACCCCGTTTCGTTCCATACCATCGTTCCTACAGATGGTAGGTTACTTAATAATATTAAATTAGGTGCCGTCAACTAGTTCTAAACCAAAAATGCTATTGCAGACTTCATTTTTTATCACCATTATTTGGGATTGAATTGGGACATTTGTGGTGAAATTTTTATTCGAATTTTTCTCCCAATATCCCCCATCACTACCTCTTTTGGATTTACGTGATTCAGGCGTTACGAGGTAGTTCTAAATAGGGGAAGGTGATCACTCTTCCATCACAATTATCGATAATTTAAGATCCTGACGTAGTAGTAGTAGTATGGACCCATATTCATCAAGTCTTCACTTTTCTTTGTGTTGCCTCAACTTCTTATCAAGTTTTTTCAGGAGTTGATTTCGTCTCAACGTGTTGTCACTCTTTTTTACCGACGTTAAAAGTTGTTACCTCCTATTGGTCTTTTGTTCTTTCCTTTTTCGCTCGTACAGGCTTTGTTTTTTTAATTGGCTTATTTCCGTCTTTCAAAATTCATCACTTTTGCTAAGCTTGCTAATTATTACAATTGAGAGGGAGAGAGTGTGTGTAGATGTCCTCGCGAATACTTAATTCTCTGGTGCTGTCATTCAAGCGATGCAGTCAAAAAGTCTGCACTTCGATGGCGTTGTGTGTGTGTGTGTCTACAAAATTAAAAGTCCAGGGGTTTAAGTACACTATTTGGTGTACCTCCAGTGACTTGGATTGTCAACCTCTCTGATTAAGTCTGTCCAATCCAAATGTTGGTAGAAATTGAATTCATCGCCCTAACGACCTAGTGATCTCTCTCTCTCTCCCATCTTGTGATTTGGTGGAAAAATCTTGTTTCCAAGACAGGATTGTTTTTGTGAATTTCTATTAGGCATCTATAATCTTTTCAAGCTTCTATTTTCAGGTTTCTCTGATTAAAAATTACCTTTTTTAGTTATTTATTGATTATTGATGATCTAATTTATCTCCATACTGCTAAGTTTTAGTTCAATTCTTCTTTCATTTCTCTAAAAGTAGTCTCCTTTTAAATGCTTCCCTTAGATTTCAACTTTTTTCGCTTTTTAATATTTGGCAAAGGTTATTTTCAAGTACCTGCCGCCATTTAGGTGGTGGCTGTTAATTAGTTCCAATGTTAAAATCAAATTACCTTGAACGAATCTTTCATTGATTAGCAAAGTACTTGACCCCCCCCCCCCGCCTCCCCGTTTCTTATTCCTATTTGAAACGCTGACAATGTTTAGCCGAAATGACTAAAACTCCACCTCACCCTACCCCCCCCCACCCCCCAGTAATTATTTTATTGGTATAGAATTAATATGTACTCTTCATTTGCTATAATTAAACGGACAGTTGGAATTGAGGGAATCAATCAATGAAATACGAGATAGGGGGAAGCTTGCCAATTAAAAATACCATTGTTAATTTAATAAGCCTTAGCGATATCTCATGGCTATTAGATTTCGCCTATCTATTTCTCATACTTTAATTCTTTTTCACTTTCCCTGTTGCAGCAAGATGTGCGTTACAACCTAATGGCAGTGGTACCCGATCGTCGACTGGCCTTGAGCTCTCGACTCGACAATCTTGAAAAGAACCGATCCATTCTCGAAAGGACCATCCAACAACTCTCCAGCAGCAACGTCACCGCGGTTCAAGTGAAATTGGAACATAACGGAAGTTTGGAGACAGCTAACTCGACACCAGATATTAATGGGAGTCCAGAACCAGACGATACCCATGAACAGCAGGAAAATAATACAGAGACAGAATCAGAGGATACCAATGCGGAAAACTCCGAGGGAGGTGACGTTGGTTCAGATGGACGCCCTCTGACACGATCTGCTAGTCGTGCGGCTGCCGCCGCTGTAAGATCTAAGCTCTTGAAACGCTCCCCTTCGCTTACCCCATCGAAGAAATTAAATCTCCGCGGTTTCGGCAGCTCTGCTCCCTCACCTTCCTCTATCTGTATCGATTTAACGGAGGATCCATCTCTATGTGGTAACAACAATAATGCTGTTGCGGTTGAAGAGACCTCTGAGGGAGTTACTACGAGGAGAAAAAGTTTGGTAGTGAAAGAACAGGCTCCTCTTGCGAAATATCCCACACGTTCATCAACCCGTCGAGATACCATTGCCTCTCATTCTCTAGCCACCACGAATCGAGTCGTCAAAGAAGAAGAGGGAACTTCACCGAATATTAATTCCTCTGCCTCATCGTCAATGACTACAGCCTTCTTAACTACTGAGAATTTGAGTCTTCTTCTTGCTAGTATCGAGGCGCAGGCTAGAGCCTGTTCTTCAGCATTGGCAGAAGAAGAAGCGAGACGACAGTCTTATCGGGTGGATGCTGCTCGACGAATCCACAACTATGAGCCCTTCATCCGAGCATTCTTAAAACAACTAAAAGAGCATGGGATGTTACAGAAACTGGTTGGTGAAGCTAACGCGATTGGTAACAGCGGCAGTTCTAATGGAAGACAGCTGAGAAAGAGACGACGTATTATTAATTCTTCTGGGAAATCGGCACAAAAGTCGACAAATTGGTCGGCTTCATCTGCGTCTGGGTCAACATCCACAACATCGTCCATAATGTCCACTGGAAATGCGGGAGATGGGATATCTGCGGCTGGAAGGGCAGTAAAGAGAGCTCGTCTGACTGCTGTCTCTGCAAATAATCGACCCTCTACGAGAATGTCGACAATGGGCAGTTCTAGAGTATCCACATCCCCCTCTTCCACTAGTCGCCGAAGAACGCCAAGGAGACCTCTGTGATATGTGTGTGGAATATCGTTTGTCTTTGCTCTCACGCCATTTATTGGTTCATATTGCCATCCACCTTCCCCATGGTACATGTTTCTTTCTGTTTTGCTTTCTTTCTTTCTACTTTTTTCTTTCTTACTGTACAGTTTTTTCTCGGTTTCTCAATTCTGTACATATTCTATATCCCTACATCCTTACACGCTGAATAATATATCTGGTTATGCAGTGTGTGTGTGCATGACGAAATTGATTGTCTGGTAATACTGTGGATGATGTTAATCTTATTGAATTATACGCATTATTCCTTGTCGCGATGCTTTTGTCACTCTTATGCCCTGGCCATGCTGTAATAAAAGCGTTTGTCTTGGAAGTCGGTAGTTGGGTAGAACGATCCTATTTATTTAAAAAGGCGATGTAGAAAGTAGGAGGAATATGTATACCAGCAGAGTTACCTTTAGGCTGAGTAAGGAGAGTGTTATTTTTACAGCAAGTCGATGCAACGGTTGGGATTGGTTGACTTGACTAATAACTGAACAAATAGTTGATTAAGATATACTGATAGCCGCTTCGAAATCACAAGCAGCCGATTCAATGAGGGATAAGCAAAAGGAAATGAAAGCTTTTTATGATTATGACTCAGAGTTCTATTAAATTCGGTTATTTGGTTAATAGAAGGTTGGTTTGGCAGAACTCTATATGGAATTAATTGAAATTCGCAGTTACGATATCCAGTGTCAGAATAAACGACACTTTTAGTAGTATAAAACTGAATTCAAAATGTAATAAATAGAATGTAATAAAGAAAGCGTTAATTTTTCAAACGACAAAGACTATTATTTTAGACTGAGATTAATTAGAACTTTGGGAAAATAATACACATTTTTAAGGACATAAAATAGAAATCAAATGAATAAGACTCTGATCTTTATTTCAATAAATGATTATATTTGCAAATTAAAGTAAATCTCTAAAATTAAAATAATTTAAGATCTTTATTGGAAATACCTTTTCATAACTAATTATATATTAGGACTTTGTTTTGGCGTATAGATAAATTGGGCCTTTTCTGAACATTTCCTAGAATTTTGCAGTCGTATTCATCATCAAAGTAATTGCTCTTGCTTGGTATTTCCTAATTTGGTATATAACGTTATTTTACCTTATTCTAGGTCATGGCTATTTATGACAGTATGATAGGCGAGAAACCTGCCATCATATTTGACCTGGGAACTGCTTACTTAAAGTAAGGTCTTGTCCTTTCTTTCTAGCAAGTTTTAGAATCGGTTTTGCTGGAGAAGCTAATCCGCGCTATATTCTTCCTTCTCCATTTGCTACCATTGACTATGCCCACGCTAATATCTTTGAAACTCTCAAAGAGCTCTTTCATCGACTCTGTTACAAGTAACCTTATTGAACAACCATTTGACTTGGATTCTTTAGATATCTTATTGTGAACGCAAAGGAGCGTCGATTTGTAATTGTTGAGTCAGTTATGATGCCCACTAATTTTCGTCAGTCAGTAGCGGATGTCCTTTTCCGTCATTTTGAAGTTCTATCCATTCTTTTCGCTCCTTCTCATCTAGTGGCCCTTTTCACTCTTGGAGTCTCCACTGGTTTGGTGTTGGATTGTGGTTTCACAGAAGCTCTAATTCTTCCCATTTACGAAGGTTATACTCTTCTCAATGCTTGGCATTCAGCACCACTTGGCAGCAAGCATATTCAAAAGGCAAGTGTTGAAAATTGTTATCTACCAGTCAGAGTCAAGTTAATAGTACATACTTGTTGGAATTTGCAGCAGCCTAAAAGATTATATAATTAAGTTATCTCCACTCTCATATTTGTGCAAGTGAAACAGCAGTCAATTCTATTTTGCTTTTTATCTGACTAACAGCAGTCGAGATCCTAGCTCATTTAGAAACCCACAATTATAATCTGAAGTCAGTTAAAGTTAATTTTATATTGTAGTATCATCAAGTATGCCTAGAAATGGTATTTTCTAAGCTCTGTTAAATATTATGAGGTCGTCCCCCAGAGCTTGCTCAGTTGAGAAATCCTCTTTGCAGTTTTAATAGTGAGGATGCTTTAAAATGAACTTTAATTTCTTTCCTAATTGTTGAAAAAGAATCTCGGGAATGGCGGTTAAAGTGAATTTGAAAAAACACCATTCTTAATAGCGTATTGTGGGCAACGTGCAAAGCCCTAGGTGAGACCAGAGAAAATGTTTTCGCTGGGTCAAACCTTAGTTCTCTTTGGCTATTAACTCATTTAATAGGGAAGAGGTTCACCTAATAACGATAGCATCCAACTATCCGTTTCACATTTGGATTTATCGTATTCATGGATTTATGGAGAGATATATATCCCGTGAAGGATGTATATAAATTTTACTGAGGAAAACCGACGTTTAATCATATTTGGAGTTCTAGAGTGTTGTTTTTAAGCTTTTTCAAAACCCAATAGCCGGAATGAGCTACTCTCAAATTTATTACTTTTGTCCTCATGTTTGTGACTAATAACTTTATCAATCATGGTGATATTTTTTCAGGAACTGGGGAGGCAACTTCGTGAGCATGCCTTTGTTGATGCGGATGAAGCCGGAACAGAACGCCTTAAGTTGTCAGAAGTTCCCGATTTTGACCCGGACAGGGACATAACCCCCTGTGCACTGGAGGATATTATCGGGCGGGCTTGTTTCGTAAGTCCAATGGAGAGAGCAGCGGCATGGAGACGCTGGTCTGAGAGCCCAGACACCACGGAATCCCCCACGTACGCCAGCGAAGTCTTTACTTGCCCCCTAGGTGGTGGAGGTGGTCGTGGTCCCCTCCTCGTGCACATCCCCTCGCGACTACGGGAGTCAGTTGTGGAGATGCTATTCACCCCACAAGGTGACCTCGATGGAGTTTCCATCCCTTCAATGTTCCTTGATTGCCTTCTAATGTGTCCCATCGATTGTAGAATGTAAGTGAAGACTTTCTTTTGCAATTAATTCCATTTCCTTATATCCTTGAAAACGTGTACTTGTATGAACATGCTTTGACGGAATTATTTGTTCTATTAGAAGGTTGGAACGGGTTTAAGTGTCGCAACTTCTCTGATGTATTTGTGTGCTTTTTAGGGCTTTTGTGCAGAACATGGTTTGTATTGGTGGTACAACAATGCTTCCAGGTTTTATTGAACGCCTAAACGAAGAGCTAAAGCGTTCCCTAGATCTTCCAAAATACTCACCGCTCAATGCCCTCAAAGAACACATCAAATTCCACCAACCACCTTCAAAGCCCAACTACACTGCTTGGCTTGGAGGTTCGTTTGTATATTTATTCATACTCAGTGTTATAATTATTAAAAATTTTGGATGAAAGTATTAAATGGGTAAATTTATTCATAAAGATTGCATAGGCTGTTCTAACCGAACAGGTGTACATCAAACTGGAAAGATGTACCTTGGAGAAAAAAGGTAGGGGAGTGGGAGGGGGGGAGGGCGATTGGATCCATGAGCTTTGTGGTTTTAATTCCCCACTTTTATGCTACCCTGTTGTTTTTTCTTCATAAGATCTTTTTGGCGACTCGCATTGAGTTGTGCTTAAAAGTCGCGGGGGGGGGGGGGGGGGGGGNGGGGGGGCGGGCAACATTGCTTTCCTATCCTAGAACGCTCGCATGCATTTCGAAGTTTTACATTTTCGCTGTTTTCAATCGAATTCCTTTTTTTGAGGATGGAATCAATCAAGCCCAAAAACTTCTTGGTGCTTTGGTCGATTTACCTCAACTGTGACATCGTTAAATAGGCATATTTGACATGCTTTTGTCTCTGATGCTGATGAGGTAAGCGTTCTAGCGTCATTTTAGTTGATGTTGATCATTCGAGCAATGCGCGCATACTTCTAGTGATTTCTGAATTGATCACTAGCTCATCGTTATGCATAGTTTGCTAGTTCTCCTATCCACACCCAGAATGTGGAAGAGAGAGAGAAGACGATAATTTTTAAACGATAATTTTTCATTAAGTGAATTAATTTCCTTGTTTAGAATTCGATAGGTGGTTAATGACTGGCCCTCTGCTTACCTAATAATTGTAGCGATCATTGTCTCACTGGTAGCACGTATTCAGGTGAAAGCGCAGAAATCGGATGATCATTTATCCAGTGCACCAGAGTGAATTCAATGGGCTTCACTCGGGTGTACCACGAGTATTCGACCTCAGTTCCTAAATAAAACTCGTTTTATTTTTCTCTATTTTTTCTCACCATTTCATTGCGGTCAAAATTTTCCACAGCTTATATTGTTTTTTTCTGTTTATGCTTTCTAGGGGCAATATTCGGCGCATTAGAATGTCTCCCTGGTCGATCGATATTGCGGGAATCCTACTTAGCGAATCCCAAGCTACCAGATTGGAATGTGCTACCAGAGGAGACCGCTGCTGTATCCGCTCCACAATCAGAACTCGAACCCAAGCATTCAAGGTGATGTCTCTTCAACCTTCATCCCGAATTCTATTATCATCTTGTTCGGCTGAAGCAGCCATCTCGATCACTGACTTGTCGTTTTTTTTAAATTTTATTTCCAAGAGGTTGGGAACATTGTATTGTTAATATGAGAAATATAATTATATCATCGCATTGAAGTTGGGATTTGTCGTAAACACTACTTACTACTTCGAAGTAATAGGGCCAGCTTTGATTGAGCTTTTTTTACAATTCGAATTAAATCAAACAGAGAGAGAGAGGGAGGGAGAGAGAAAGTAATTGACTAGTTTCATTATCGAGTTCAAAAGTTAGTGGATGGGAGTAAAGTTAAACTACCTCTAAATCGCGAGTGTTGAAAATCTCTCACCTAATTAGCATATTTCTCTGCATACATTTTTTTCTAAAGCCTATAAAGTTACCCTTTCACTTACCTCAATCATCCTTCCGCGTTGACTCATACCTGCATACTGCTATAATTATTTTATTGGTTTGCTCATCAAACAGTGAGCTTCCTCGCGGTATCTCAATCCTCCTGAGACTCCGCTATTCCTCCTCTTCCCCATCATCCATTACCACCAGGTCAACATACACGAGGTCCACCCGGGGGGGGGGAGGGTTATCGCCTGTCTACCTTCCTGTTTGTAAGGAAATGTCGTTAAACATAATCTGTTTGAGTTCTTGATGTATCTTTGCTGACAGAACTAGTGCTTCCTGGCGCCACTTAAGTTGCCTCAAATTGCTTATAATATTAGGGGAGTTTTTTTGCAAAATCTTGTCACCATATTGGCTAATATTGAACAAATCTCAGCGAAATAGTGAGAATATAATTTTGACCATTGGTGCGGGTAAGCATAGCAATGCAATTGGGACGTTTGGTAAAACGAGAAATTGATAATTGGTGCGGCAGCATCTCGAATTTGGATTCTTTAAAATGTTGACCCGAATTTTCCGATGAGTCTAATCTAATCTCTCAATTTCCAAGTAAGCCAACTTTAATAATAAACACTCGGGGTGGGCGATAGACCCACCTTCACGTGGTGCACCCTGGGCAACGTATACTCATACGGCAAAACAGTCTTTTAACTAGTACTTGACTTCTGACTTCAAACTACCATGACCTGACTCCATGTCATATTCGATCATTACACAGTACTCACCTTACCTTTTTTCTACCCTTGTGGCTGTCTCTTTTACATCTTTGAAACGCTCTTCTGTTCCTCCTCCCCCCCCCCCCCCCCCCTCTCGAATATTTTCACTTTGATGTTCCTTCCCCTCTGTGAAGCCTGAAGTCAGCTAAAGGACTAATGACAACTATCAGAACGCCCACCGTTTGATATAAATAAATAGATAATAAACACTCACTTTCCTTTGACTTTCCCCCTCACGCTTTAATGTAAAAGGAATATATTGAACTATTACTGCTTCCAGTACCTTATTCTGGATCCATTAGAAGACCTATTTTCATGTAGAAATCAATGTATTTGACTGGTCTAAAAGATTGAATCAAGTCAATAACGCCATGAGATTGACTTTGAGTTACTGTAGGAGAGGGAGAGGGAGAGACCGTAAATTAATTGTCAAATCAATCAAAAAAAGAAGAGACAAAGCAGAACTGATTCAAAATGCCGGGGACACAAAAGAATGAATGAAGATTAGAAGTTCACCATGACAACGGGCAGGGAAGGGCGCTTGAGACTAATTTTCCACTAAGGAAAGCTTCAAAACACGTTCCAACTCCTCATCCTCCTTCTTTCGGCGCTCCTCTTCTTGGACAAGTTCTTCTCGGGAGAGTTCCAAGGCTTTGAGATATTCTTGCTCCAAATCACTTAATCCACTTTCTTGTTGGAAGCTTTCAGCGATGGCTCTGTACACAAATGAAAATGATATAAACCATATACTATTAAAAGTAAATAAGTAGAGTAAATTTCTTAAACTCACTCTTGTATCATAGCTTCCTCAGGATCTACATATTCACCCGGACGGGCTTCGACAACTCCACGCTTGGCCTATAATAGATCAAAAGAGAATATTTTGCCAACATATTCAATTAAAATTTATTGAATTGAAGAGGAAAGACTGATCACCAAAGAGTATTGGCGTTGAGTGAGATGTTCAGCACCACCGTATTCCACCAGTGATCTCTGAACGGCCATTTGGACAAGTTGTTCTTCCTCATCAATGGTTCCGAAATGACCCGGTGAAGCCTCCTCTATGGAATAAAAATTTTCAAACGATAACACCGCAGTCCTTGAGTGCAACACAAACGAACAAGATATGCAACTTAGAACCAAACAGATAATAACCAACAAAATGAAATAGGTAGCAAATAGTTACCAAAAGTCGCATATTAACGATAAGCTGTACCTTTTTCTAAAGTGGACAAGAAGGGTCATTAACGGAGCGTGTTCATTTAGTAAAGAATAAAAAGAGAGTCGGTTATTAGGATGTGTCAAGATTTTAATAGTGGTGGGTAGGAAACGATAGGAGTGTTAAGCACAGCCCCTGCATTTCCCCAGAGCATGGGAGGGGGGAGCAGTTTCGACCACAGGACAACTATTTCGCCATCCCCATGAAATTTAGCACTTGACAAGTGGATTTCCACGAAAGATATCCTATTTTTAACTTCCACTGCTGGAATTTTTCGTCGGAGTAAAATCTCGGGATTGTCAATTCCCACCCTAAGCGTCTATCAATTGAGTATCGGACTACACTGACAAACCTATTGCACATAAACAATCCTAGCTATTGATCTGCGTGTCAGTGGTGCAGTAGTTGACGTGCACGATTGTCAAATCAGGAGGCGCAAGATGTGATGTGGGTGACCAATAGGTGTTGAGGCAACTTCCCCCACTCGGAGTAGTGAAGTTTGTTCCTTTCCATTCAAGTTATTTCAAGCATGTTTATCATTTCATTTTGGTAAATAAAGATGCCGCGAGTGCTAAGATCGACCCCCCCCCCCACTGTCAATCGTCTTGTTTCTAGATTCTCCAGGTCCTTTCAAGCGGATGAAACCAAGATGATCTGTAGGACAAACAACCATTTATTATGTAATTCCGTATTGCACAATACTACTAGTGAGATCGAAGATGTTGTTTTAAGAAGTTATTCATCAGTAAGGGGTGTGCTTTTTCTCCAAGACTACAGTAATTCCATGATGAGATTGACTACTGAATCTAGTAATTCCTTAATATTCACGGATGATGACTGTTTGGAGTTTCTTTCACATTAAAATAACATTACCACTTGTACAAAATAGTTATGCTCTCGAGGCAAGGAAATCGTCGAAACGATAAAAATGCAAAGCACTAGTTGAAATATTACTTGAGCACCTATTATGCAATTGAGGTATTTACCTAGCATCAAAACCAATCCTATTCTTATTCTAAGAGCTTTAGCGAGTAGCAATAGTCGATATACAATGGCGTATAAATAGGGACGACAATTTTAATGAGGATGAACATATAACACGGAATTAGTTTGTCATTTGACACCACTTTTACATTCTACATGAACCATCCTTAGAAAACCAAATCATCAAAAAGTGCATAACCAGTCTTGATGCTGCATTTAGAAGCTGACGCATATAAAAACGCTGGAATAGTCAAGTACTCTGAACTATTGAAATGATGATGATGCTGTGGCGGCGTTTAGAAAGTATGCAGTGTAGATTTGTAGCTATTTTGGAGATTTTCTCACGCAGCTAGATTTTGTTTTAACACAGGCTTAATCACTTTTCCCAACTAACTTCTCTAAATCCCTATATCTCACTTCCCCGTCAAAATAAATGCCGTTTAGAACATCGATCTGGGGAGGGAAGAAAATCTCAAATTTCCACATGTTGTTTCTATAACAGGCTCCAACCCCTTTACCCCCCCCCCCCCCCCCCCCCCCCCCACCCCTCCCCTTTCATTCACAATGCCAGATGAGTGGGTCAATGCTGGGCATCACGTAGCAGCCGTTCTGATTGGTCCGTTTGCGTGCGTAATTCCCCTTCCACAAGAACGTACACATGTTTATTCTAGATAACTAACCCTCAACAGCGTTAAAGTAGTAAGTAAATTGTAATTCGGCCTCTTTCGTCAGATCAACTCTGTTTTGACATTCCTGGTAGAAAATAAGTGGGCGCGTATAAATAGGCTGGAGGATTTTTAAAAAAAGTTTTTTTTATGGAATTAAGGCAGACAGTGGTGCTTCGGGTTAGGTTACTAGAGCGCACTAAACTTACCTCCCGAATTGGCGTTGTATAAATGGATATCTGGAAAACGATAAAGACGACCCATTTATCATTTGTAAGGGTGCAGACTCTCAGCGGCATAAATTGGCATTGGGAGATAAGTCCCAAACATATAAGCCAAGTAGCGTTTCCCAACTAGGTAGAAAAGAGACATCTCGATTCCTTTCTGATGAGGAATTCCCATTTTATTCCCCCCCCTCTCTCCCTCTCTATCTCTCTCTCAACTCAATGCGGTTGGTAATCTTCGTCGATGTGCAAAAAGGGCTTATGACCTTTAAAATAACAGGCGAAATCAATGAACACAGTGATACCGACATCAAAAATGACAAAAAATTGACCTTCGGTATCTGAGTTAGCTTTCATTAATGCCGACTTTACCCTACTTACTATGAAGCGAAGAGTATATTATGGCAACCACGTTGCTTTGGTGAATAAAATGAGTAGATCAATTTTATGATAATCATCTTTAATTCTAGGGGTATCCGCCAGCCAATTGGAAAGCAAAATTTGGAAAAATCTGCACTCAACTGAAGTTGAGCCGTCTTTTTAATCTACAAAAAAACAGTTCGAATTCCTTAAATTTACAACTTGGCGCTATTTTGGTGTTTAGTGAGCTAATTAGTGATTAATTAAAGTGATATTCCGTTTCGCTATGTTTCCAAAATAAGTAGGCATTTTTACTGAAATGAATGCGCTTTTTAAAGTATAATGGAAGAATTGGCATTAACTATTCGTGCATATTATTCCCATACTCTGACCACTTACCGACAACATGATATCCACGTCCAACATCGAAGACACAGTCCTCCACAACGCAAGAAGTAGGCTCCACTTTGTGATGGGCAGCACCTTGGCTCAAATGTTCAACCAGAGGTTCACCTGATGTGCTGGATATCGACGAGTTAGCACCAGTACGGTCGCAGATAACTCCATAGGCAGGTGCGTCAGCTCCGTAGAGATTTCCAAAGGTCACGCAAGCATTGAGTATGTGATACAGTGGTATTTCTGAAGTTAAGAACTAGAAAACTAATCACTTGGAAAAAAACTGGAATTGTCGCGTTTTTCGTACACCAGAAGGCGACTGTACGCCTAGATAACTATAGGTTAATAAACTGAAAAGTATCTGCTAAGAGCCTGAACAAGCCATGACTCCAATTCTCGGAATGAACAATGCGCGTTCTCTGAAGGTTTTATTCAGCTCCCCTCCCCCTTCAATGTGAAAGTTGTGAAGTTCTACTTATAACACCTTGAAATCTTATCATTTCTTTGGAATCGCAATTACTTGGTAAGGTCTTTTATCATGTCATCAGAGTGGCTATAAAACGCCTTTTCAACTGCCTAATCGCATTCAGTTGTAGCTTTTACTGTCCCCTCCCCCCCCCCCCACAAACTATTCCAATTGCCCTTTAAAATACTTTACCTATAAATAGCAGGTTGCTATTTTACTATTGGTTGGATTCAGAAACATCGATGTTTCTTTCATTTCTCGCAAACTCCCACAACTGGGTTCCCCCTATCCGCAGCTCCTCCTACCAGATTCTCTCCCCCTCCCCCCCGACACCTCAACTGCCTTCATTCTTGAATATCCCGCTTTAACCTCCCTAGTTATGCTGTTTCTCTTTAAAATATTGCCCTTTGTGTCTCGAAACACGACATCTAGTGATCCAATTAGTACTGGGGGGGGGGGGGGGGGAGGATTGTTTTAGATAGATTGCTTACCGACACGCATAGGGAATCCATTTGGAATCTTTTTGGTAAGGAATTCTTCCAGTTTGTGGAAGAAGGGGTTGTACTCAGCCATGAGTTCCACAATAGGCAGGACTTGATCTTTCAGCGAGAGAGGATAGTCTTCACACAGCCAAATGTGAGCCTTGTAAGTCTTCAGCTTAGCAGTCATCACTTTAGGTCTACCGATTTCACTCTTCGGTTTTGTGCTAGGGTCATGCGAGAAGTAATCCTCAATTGTGATGTTACCGGGGTTGTAACTAGCGGCCTCCTGAAATGGGTAAAGAGAAGGAACTGTTTGGATAATAAAAAGGAGATCGATGAGGACTCTCACTCTACGTCCAAAAATGGTGCTTAAAATAGGTCGAATTGGGGGGGGGGGGGGGGAATCGTTAAAAAGCACAAGGGGGCTC
>UZAE01013938.1:4823-17873 GCA_900617975.1 Rodentolepis nana | reverse complement strand
GGGTGGGGGGAGGTAGAGTGCTGTGGCTTACAGATGGAGAAAAATCAGCAGTTTGAGTTGGTTAATTCAGGTAGTTATTACAATAGGCATTCTGAGGAAGAAGAACATGCGATGGCAGATAGGATATCTTAATGACTGAATAAAATGAGAATTACAAATAAGGTATAATACAAAAGCAATTCAAATCATCTTGGCTTCTTGAACAGTTATCATTAAGGCCTGCCTGACAGATCACATCTTTTGATCAACACTGAGTGCCCTATAGGGGGCCTTCTTCTTTTTACCTTAAATGACTGATTCAGTTTTACCTTAGTTGACACAAAGAACAAACCTCAAGGCTTTTTTTCACATTTACGCCACAAAATTTACTAGTTAACCGCATCGATGGGTATGAACTGCTGACAGGCCTCTTTAAAAGAATATCGTGGCTTTGGCAATTTGACAACATCATCCATTTCAACGCTAACGGAGTGGCAAAATGGCGTTTGTAGTATAAACTTTAAACCAAACACCTGTCACCAGAGTGAGTGAGAGAGAGAGAGGTGAGAGTATTTTCAACATGGTGTCAAATTTTGACCGCAGGTGTATCATCCTGACAGGAGAGAGAGAGAAAGTGATCGTGAGAAATGTTGACACCGGATGTGAATTTATTGCGCTCTATTCTGCAGACCGATTTGATTCTAGGAAACAGTGTAGAAACTGCGTTGATATCACGCAAACCATCTGGTCTGATATCACATAACTTAGATATTAAGGAATGAGGAATCTGTATGAGACAAATTGGATTTCACGGTAATAGAGGGCTGCCATGGGCTTTTGGTGTGTGTTGGTGTGCTCGGGTCTAAAAAATTAAAGTGTCTCTAAGGCGCTTACAACTTGTAAAGTTTAAAACAAAAGGCTGCCCTCACCAATAGCTTCTATTTTATTTGGACAGATGGTAGTTTATCTGAAGTTATGAAAAAAGATTGTCATCTTCAAATTGTAATGCGAGAAATTGATCAACGCGACTAAAGGAGAAAGAGATAAAAAGGATTGGGAAATTCTGATCTGCTTCCAATTCTAACGCCTATCATGAAAAGCTCTAACTTTGTTCAACCAGAAATAACTTCCAATTATTGCAAATTTAAGAACGAAAACGGGTACTAGTAACTGTGCCAACACGAAGTCAATGATTAATTATTACGGTTAAAGATGGGATACGTGGTTCAGATTGCACTATCGATGTAGTCTGCGGAATTAGAGGTCAAGAGGTCGATGTCAATTGGCGCTCACACAGTGAGTGGAATGGCCAATCGCATTGATGAGTCTAGTTAGAGAAGAAAAGGTGCAACAGAAATCGTACTTCTCACCAGTGAGACATCTTTGTACAATTCCACTATTCAAGACGATTTTCTGTTTGGCTGTAGAATAAAATTGATTCCGCATATATAGATGTACTCTCGGATTTGGCATTAAGCTTAGTCGACCGAGTTAGTAATACCAGAAAGGTGTAATATTTTAGGTCAATTTCGCTCGATTTACATCTACGTAAAAATACTAATCTCTGGTCATTAATCAAGGGAGTGGAATGTTTAGTATTACCAATAATGCACAATACGCCTAAAAAATTGCGTAGATACAATAAATAATGTGTTGGTTGTTATTAGGGAATGCTTTTAGTGGATGGAGAAGTATTGCTTGATTTTTTTTCTATTAAAGAAATCAATAATTAACAAATGAATTGGCTAAACAAATATGGATTTGCCTAAACTTAGTCACCAATACCGAAGATAGGGGGGAAATTTGTGTAGCGTGAATACTACTTAATTTATCGTTTAATTGTTTTAAAAAGAAGGCTAATTCCTGCTATAATCCGTTGAGCATTTTCGTATACTTATATACTTTAAAATGTAAAAATATGAGAACTAGAGTAGTGACTATGCAGATAGGGAAAGTAGGGATTATCTTAGGACTTTCAATTAAAAATTTAAATAACACTTAAATTGAAAGAAATCCTCAAAGATAAACACGAAGCCATCATTGGCTCAAAATAATGTAAAGAAATGAAAAAAACACTATAAGGCACATTAAAAATTAATATAAATTAAACAGTACTTGTTTAACCCAATGAACTGAAGGGGAATAGTGCAGAGTAAGTACTCAAACATTTCCTCTTTCTATTACCCTATAATGTACCTACTTTGTGTGTTCAATTATAAAACAAACGTTATAAGGCCACATTATTTTTGGTAATGCATGAGCTCAGCAAATAGTACCTGTCCTTTCTGTACTTTAAGCCTACGAAGAAGAGTACGCCGGGATCCACTTTTTCAGTAAACATCCAGAAATATAAGTAAATTCATTTTACATAAAAAATTAGTCAGAAAACAGTTGCGTCACTATGAAATTGGTTCTCATTGGCTCTCATACGGGGGAGAGAGTTCTGCAGACACTGCTTGTGTAACCCCCCCCCCAATTGGCCAGTCAACTACCAACATTGCAGGAAATATATCCGAATACGGACTAAATGTTGTCTTAAATGTAGCATGCTGTGGTATGAGCACCCAATGTGTAAGCTCAACCTATCTCTGACACCAACTTTTTTTCTGGCATCAGATGCATTAGGTTTTACTCGTGAACTACGTGAAAACGAAGCTACGGGCGAATTCAAATCACTCTCTGGATCAAAATCAACTCAATTGTTCCCCAGAGAATTGAAAACTGTTTTCCCATAGAATTGAACTTTTCAAGCTTATTGAAGGCGCTAAGGGTGGAGAGGAGCAAATCGCGAGGGAAGCTCAGCGATGCCCTCATGTTGAAATAAAAGACTTCTCCATATTTTACCCCACCCCACCCCATCAACCCCAAAATCTTAAAACAGTAATACTTAAAGCCATGCATTTTTACTATGAACACGAGGTAGCTAGTGTTATCGATAAAATGTACTTAATAATTGAAGCCAGGAACAAATAGAACAGGTGCACACATTTTTGCCTTGAAAAGTTCCAAATGTGCAATGAACTAAAAGCGAATGGCTTAATGCATACAAAATTCCAATGCGGTAAGACACGTGATGTCCCGACCTTTACTTTCATTGTCCAATCAAATTGCTTGAAATGATCCATCACCCAATCGACAATGTATTGGGTTCACTACTGACGCACAAGTTAACGAAGTTTGTTAAACTCGAATAGATTAATTCGGAACTTTGAGTCATTTGATGTTTGGGGTTTAGTATTTATTCCCATTGGAACTCCGAGAGAATGATCACTTCGACCTGGTTAATCACCAGTATTAGCCAGAAATAGTAAAAGAACCAATCTTTGGCTTATTTCTTCTTTGACCCAATGGATGCTAAAGATGATGCAAATAGGGAAATTGGTAAGCATGATGATACTATCGTCGAAACAGTGTATTACGAATTCAGAATTTGTACACTTGAACAAAAAATACCAGCGAATACTATCACACAGATTGACTAAACTCGCTCCAGAGACATGACAGTCCATTGCTGCAAAGAGGAGAGAAAAGCAAGTTTCTCGAAAGTCAATTATCAAATTCCACAGTATTCGCCCTGCAATACGCAAGATTCTGAACCCCCCCCCACACAGTCACGTATACCTGATACAATCTATGTATGAAAAAATGTATCAAAGTTTCTCCTTTCTTCAAAAGCCAATAAGTGTGATTTAGAATACAAGTTTTGAAGTGACGAAAAAAACGAATGTTCAATTCTCTGTTGTTGGAATAAATTTTCCATTCCGGTGTTCTTAAAAATGTGTGCTATATTTTCCTACGTGCTGATCTTCCTCAAATATTCAACTTATCGGTTTTCACACATGTGTTTCCATTAGCAGCATTTCGAAGTTTTGGAACCAACTAGGAGTATCATTTTATCAAGTCGACTCTGAAAGGGAGAGAGAGAGAGAGAATTGAGTTCAGGGATATGAGTTGGATACATAGTCACGAGAAAGAGAAATTCATGCGAGAACTCGATGGTTAAAACAGTGTGTTTTTTAAAAGCAACTCTCTACAAAGTTCTCTAGTTACTTAAGAGTTAAAAAAAGTTTTCAGGTACATTATGAAGCTTGGTAAAATGACGAAGGATCATTGCGAAAGCTCAGTTCTCGACTGTCTTCGCATCGATCTGAGTCCAGAGAAGTTGGAGTAAGTTGAGGCGAGTGTGGACCTCCCGAATTTCTATTAAAAGTCCCTCTGCACCTCGTTCCCAGAACTTGCTTTCGTCTCATCAAGTACCAAATTGAACTGGAAAAGTTCCTACAAAGCTATGGGATAGACGAATGAATCCAGCAATATCGAAAGTCTTTGCTTTGATCGGTCTTGAACCAGCAACCATATTGGAACCCCTCTCTAAACGTCTAAACTTAGTAAATGAATCGATATAAAAGGACACCAAGGGCCAAATTTTCATTTTCTCAGTTTTTTAAAACCAAGGATCGTTATAATTGACAGTGAATTCAGTTTCAGCCTTTGAGAAATGGTTCCGAATAATATGGACGGAATATCCACATACTTTGTCTAAATCATTTCCCCTCAGATTGAGTTACGTATCCGCCTGTTCGAATGGTATATTGGAAATTAGCTTTATCAACTGACGACACCATTATTATTGGACACAATGAAAATTTTGACATAAATCACAATTTAATGCACGATCGTCTCATGCCTGAATTAACTCACTTTGAAAATATGCGTGTTTATCTCAATTTCCGCATTCTTAAACAGGTTGGTTTTGTGCAAGTGAATAAGATAAGATTTATTTATTAAGGGCGCGTGGAAATAGTGCATAATTGGTCAATATTCTCTCCCCTATTTGGAACAGATTTTGTGTTTATACGCGCACACACACACACACACGCTTCTCTAATAAACAGATTTTTAATTTTGAATCCTGGGAATTCGAATTTCCATTCCGCTTTCATCACAAAGTTATGGATTATGAAAGTAGGGAGGGTGGGGGGAGGGGGAGGGGGGTGGAAGGAATCACATGTCCTCGTTTTCGCATATTTGGATGAAAAGCATTCTCTCTATTAAACAAGGCGGAATAAAGGTTCCGCTATATTGTCTTTACTGCATAGTGTTTATATTAAGCAATTAAAAGAAACACCAGTGTAACAGAGATTAAAATGACCGCCCACAAAAAAAGAAATATAGAAAATGGTTTAATTATTTATATGAAATATTTGCAAATTGGTGACCAGTTGATATTGGTGTTGTAAAATGTTGTGAGTTTGACAGGGTGATGCATAACTTTTAATAAAAAAAACTAGTAGGTATTGAAGGAAAAGGGGTATTTGGGGGGGGGGGGGGGGCAAATATGAAAATGTAGCCCTACCCACCTCCCCCCTTTCAAAAATTAAAGAACTACGCGTATTTCTTTTCGGCTAAGTCCCTCCCGGTTTGAAGCCAGTAGTTCCCTACTTTTCCCTGAGAAATTCAATTTGAGCTCTGTTGTCCCAAATGCCATCTTTGATCACCCTTATCACTTCATGACTACAAGAAGGTACAGGTGGATCAAGGTGGCATGATCAACCACCCAATTAGTTCAAATGGCTAAATCGTTACCACTATACCGGACGTGAACCATTTAAAAAAATCTCAGAGATAAAGTCATAAAAAACTGAGATAAGGTACATTCGAATTTTGCAAGGAGGATTGAACTCCTTGCGAGAAAAAGTGGACGACGCGGTGCTTTTGAAAATAAAATTAAGTGTGCCCCTTGACATTCGGACTTTGATACACACACCCACTACATAACCCCGGTTTCATTCCTTACAGCACTAATTTGCTATTGTTTGGTGTTTTAGTTGCTATTGTTCGCTAAGAATGGCATTTTACCATTATCGTGGATAATTACTTGTATTATTTCTGGGACCCGAATCTTGTTAGAAGTCAAAGAACCACGGTTATGCTACCCTAGGTTGACATCTACAATACGTGAGCAAAATTAAAATGATTGGTTCAAGGGACATCAGAAATCAATTCCATATCGCGCTTGAGGGATAAGCATTCTGCAATTCATTCCATCACCTTAACATAGAACCGGAGTTATTGCGAGCAATGTTTCAAACAATTGACATATTTTCCCAACTAAAGCCTCTTTTCATTAAGCAGAAAATTAGTGAACTATTCTTTGTTGCATTTTGCAGAAAGATATAAAGAATTCACAGACTTCTCGTCCTAAATAAGTGAGAATCTAAATATTTGTCATACGAACAGGGTGTTTTACTTGAAATAAAATTCATTTGACGTTCTCAATGGTAGGTACATGAGACATTTCAACGAAGGCATTTGTAAAAGTAATGTGGTAGTTTAAGACAAAGTTGAAATAATCAATTGAGTAAAATAATTACAAATGATGATAATTCCGCAAAAATTATTAGGAAGATTGGTCATTAAAAGGAAATGGAAAATTAGATACCGAAGCTTTTAAAATTGTGTTTAGTTTATTGTTTCAAGTAAAAGGGCATGTTGTGGAATGCCTTCTTGATTATTTTAAAACAATGTAGGTGGGGGGGGGGGGGGGAGAGCGAGTGGGTGCGGGGTGGAGGGAGGTGATGCGAACGGAATAATCCATTGATAAAGAGCCTCTTATCAAAATAGGCATATTCCTAAACACCTATCCTCATTTCACGTAACACATTTATAGCTTTAATCCGTGCTTGAGTGACGCAGAGGTCTTCAACCAGAATTTCCAAGTCAAGGGTCATGGAATCGATACTTATTGGTAAATATCCAGCGAAACAAGGTCATGAGAGAACCCAGAGAAAGTAGGAAAGGCTTCAGAATGATATTCTTCCAAGAGAGGGTGGAAGTTGCAAAATACGTCCCTTCAATCGATTGGGGTTAATTTAATGCGTCTGTATAAAGTGAACGTAGAATAGATGACCAAAGGGACCCTAAGTAAGATGAAACGGTATCCCATGATTTCAGATAAATCAAAGTTAGATAACGCCGCTAATCGCTAAAATCGAAGCGGAAATGGAATTTCTTCTCATAAGGGGGGGGGATATAAGGCTGCATTCTATGATCTTTGATGTGGGTGGATGTGTGATCCGCGTGGTGCATCCTGGTCAACGTATACTCATACGGCAAAAAAGTCTATTAACTGGTAGTTGACTTCTAACTTCAAACTGCCGTCACCCCACTGTATGTCATATTCAACCACTTTCACAGTACTCACCTTACCTTTTCTCTGTCTTTGTGTCTATCTATCTCTTTTACATCCTTGAATCACTTTTCCGTTCCCCCTCTAGAATTTTTCTCACTTTGATGTTCCTCCTCCCCTCTGCGAAGCCCGTAGTCAGTTAAAGGACTAATGATAACTATCACAAAGCCTACCATTTTAAATAAATAAATGATCATTGATGCATTCTTAAATGTTCGAATCATTGATCCCCTCCTCAATTTAAATGTATGAACCCAGTGGCTGTGGTACCTATCAGGCCCATTCGAAGAAAGATAATACTGAAATTCGAAACATTGGAACACGGAACAGTGGAACAACTCCACGAAGTTAACAGTGTAAACCTTCTCTCCATTTTCCACTTCCTTTGGGTTCCTCAACTTATTATTTTCCAAGAAAAAAATTGTGATTCCCACATCAAAGGGGAAAAACTGAAATGGAGAAGGAGTGAGCTACAAAGACGGGGGGGGATCAAAGAGTTGTCACTGCTCTCTCTATGTTCAGATCAATTATTCTGCCTTATCGCGTGTATAAAATCGATAATTCAGCGACTTGAGCACTGGTTTGCCAAGTTCAATCATTAAGATGTGCCTAAAATATGCGATTTAAATGATGATTATGTGCTGAGTATTTATATTTAATGCAAGACAGTAGGGGGGGGGGGGAGGGGGGAGGGGGGGGGAAAAGAAGNGGGGGGGGGGGGGGGGAGGAAATGAAGCATTACACCTTTATGTATCATTCTCTCTCTCTCCCCCCCTCTCCCCCCCTCTCCCCCTCTCTCTCTAAACATATACTGAATTCCCTGGATGAAAGTATCGAAGTGCCTTAACACCACCGGCCCCGAAAGTGTGCAACTATGAGATATGTGAGACTTGGCTAACAGCACAAACACAGCTCTCAACTTGAGAAGTGAACCGCACAATTGGAAAACATAAACGTCTTTTCCAAATAACAAGATAAATCACCCCTCTTCTAAAACAAACTCAACAAACTCACCCCTAACCTCGGCTTCCTAGAGTGCTAACTCAAATAACTCAAGGCTTTGGCTTTGCTGATTGCGAGGCCAATTGCGTATGACCCCTACTGTGTACGTGCTCTATTTCAGTGGCTATTGATTTGGCGAAGTTTGTGAGTGAAGTAAGGTGTGTGTGCGTGTTGGGGGGGGGGGGGGGGGGGGGGGGGGGGGGGGGGNGGGTAGGAGGAGGAGGGGGTAGAGATATTGTAGTGACGGTAGCTTATACGTGCAGATCTATTTGGCTCATGAAACGAACAATCCCAAATTTACTCAAGAAGTTCTAAATCAACATAATTACATAAAAGAAGTATTTTTGATCGAAATCATCTCTATTCTGAGTGATTGCGTTGAAGCCAGGTAATTTGCTTAATTTCATTTAGAGTCTATCTGCTTTCTCTATTTGAGGTGCGGAAAAAAACGAAGAATTTTAGTAATTGAATCGGCTACCACAATTAAACAATCAGTCAATAGCTTTTGAATAGGTTACTCTGAAATAGAGGTGGCGAATTATTAAATATGAATTCTAGAATGCGAACTACCCGCTAACCAAAAAAAAATTTGTAAAATTTGTAAAAAAATAAAATTAAGTGCGTCTTATTTAAAACCTTGACTTTACTCTCAACATTTTATCGATATTGCTTATCTATGCAGATTTTTTCAATGAAATTGATAATATTGCTTTTCTTAACTTGGTATTATCCCACGCAACTAAAACTCTAGGAAAACTTTCTCCTTTCAAACGAGGCAAACAATTCTGACGATTAGGGGTTATTAAGAATGAAATATTATATATGATTTATGCATCGGATTTTATGAGTAATAATTGTGATAAAGAGACACAAATATGTAAAATTATTGCAATAATTTTATTGGACCACTACCTACGTAAGCAGAAGGTAACTGTTTAAAAGTGAAAATGGTGATAATCCATATATCCGTTTAGAATTCCAGTTTAAAAGAACACAAAAATTATTTATTTAAAATCCTCTATGTAAATAAAGTGACTCCAACTTTCTGAAAATGTTTACGCAAATAACATAGAACCCCTGATTAGTTGAAGTGAATTATTAAGTGAACAAGTAATGTCGAATCTTAGCAAATGTTTGATACATTTAAACCTGGATCGATGCCAAAACGGTAAAATTTGAAGAATGATCACGGTGAATGGTAATACTATCAAAAAAATTACAACTGTTTATTAGAACATTCAGTTAAAATTTTAATGAAATTTAAAATTAATTGGTATAAATACTTCTAGTTCAACATACTTCTGTACACCGGTGTTTCTAAAAAAAACAGAATTATACATTCTTAGGTGGGCAAACAGAAAGTTTTGTTGTGTGCATGTCAACTCACCGAAAAAAAGTAATCTTTTACCAGAATCAAGTCAATTTTGAACATTAAAAAGTTCCAACCCAATGACGAGTAGGATATGCCTTTGTTTCGATAAACTCTATTCTCCCCTATTTCCGGTTTCTTTTAATTTAAAAATTTCCCTTTTAGTACATTGAATAAGGTAGTCTTCGACTAGAAGTCATTTTGAAATTACAAGACCATCAATGGCGTAATGGTTAACGTACAAAACTAGTAAGGCAAATATCATGAGATCGACGCTCAACCATACACGATCAGTAGTGTGAGTGGCCGGCCAAGTGCCATGATCAATACTGGTCAACAGGAAAGGTGGCATAATGTGTGCAGCTGGTCACATTGAGGCTGATCTACTCAAATTAAGTAATGTGAACACTTTTCCTAATTATATTACAATATAGTCAACATAATAACAACAGATAACTGGATGAATATTAGATTTGTAAATAGTAATGAAAGGAGCTGGTAAATGAAATATGAGCGACAGTTATATTTGTCTCTTGTAGACGGAATTGAATCGTAAAAGTAGCGCTATTTAAAATAAAACTTACACGAGGAATGCTGGGGAGAATAAAAGCGAATTTCTTCAATTCTGAGAAGATTCTACACTGTTAATATAACTAGTGCCTGATGATACGCCGGGTTTGTTGATGTTAAGACATTGAAGCCCGTTCAAATAAAAAAGGGAATGAATTATCCGTTGGAATAAAAGTGAAAAAGTGGAATCTAAAGCCCTTGACAGGTGCATGATGTGGTGACAACGCGGAGTAAGATAACGGTAAGTGAATAGACGCGACAAAAAGTGGTCGGGCCATTGTTTAGCTCAGCATCGCTGACAGCATGACAGTCTGCTTGAATATACAAACAAGGCATGGTCATCCGTGGCTGGACAATAAGAGGAAATGCAAACAAAGAACCCCCACCGGTTGATGATAGCGGTCAACTGTCATTGAGGGTTGTCTTTGACAGAATCACTTGCCTCTGTGTGCGTGTGTGTGCGGTATGCGAATTAGTGCACGAGATAAGCAGAACTTGCCGTCAAAATGACGAATACTTTAGTTACATCACGTGTGCCGAAGAAATACTTATTTTGTAGTCGTTCGTGCAATAAGCTGTAAATGCACTCATCTTGGCATCTTATATTCAATACTACTTCCTAATGAGTCCATTTTGACAATAGATCAGATCTGGTTTCTGTTTCATTCATTGTCAACTTCCAATTCTTATAAAAAGGCACCCTAGAGCCGTTTGATTAGCATTAATCAATGTAATCATCATGACCAATCATTTTAGTCACTGCACATACATCAATTCTTATCGAATTCGTAACACCCGCCTTGAGCAACAGACATATAGAGCTCATTTCTCGACATAAACGACCATTAGACTATTTTCATACCTTCTGAGCTCACTTATGGTTGGGATTAACCTTAGGTAAATAAGGATGGTAATGAAAAGTCGTTACCGGGAGATAGTGAAATTTTATTGATTTATTACCTTAGTACAAACTACCACCCTTATTATTAATATTATTACGAAGTATATGTACGTGGCAAGTCAATAATAACTATAAAAGTCATTTAAGTTCTGATTATTTATGGAGTTAGAAACTATTCCTAATTAATCAAGACCCATTTATTCACAATCAGAAGATTCTCACACAAAACAGCATAAGTTATAGGCCTGAAGGCTCCTCAATAACACCTTTCCTGTATTTGATCTATGATGGACATGACAGCTCTTACTTATAAAACCTGAACTATCCCACCCATCTAACGAGCACTTAAATAGAAGGCAGTTAAAAATCAAACCCTTGTAAATAAATTGTTAATCCATTACTAAGGAGCCATGATAGAGGGTTTGTTATGGAACGTACAAGAGAACAGGGACTTACGGCGTAGAACCAAGAGGCACCATCAATGCAGGAAGAAGCCGATGGTAATTGGAGTGATCGAAGATAAGGACCGTGCTTGACCACAAACTAGATGCCTTTTTCTACTCACTCAGTCAGTCGAGAATGAGATGTTGGGGATTGTGGTTGTGGTGATAAGTCGAGCAATCGTGATTTGTGCTTTAAAAACACAACAAATTGCACACTGGAATCATCCGAACACATTTTCGCTGTATGTGCGCGCGCGCGAGAGCTAACAAACACACCTTCAAGCCGCCGCATAAGTCGTTCACTCAACCGCAAAGTCATACAAGTGTGCATGCATTTGCAACCGGTGGCTACTCGTTATCAACAAATATTTCCTCAAATATTCACTAACGTGTTCATTATTTAGAAGGCTGGATGTGGAAGCGATTGGAATGGTTTATACGAGCAGTAGTTCCAATTTTACTCGCAATGTTGTTATGCGCCATTTGAGGAGTTAATTTATTTTTTCCAGCAATGGAAGCGGGCATACATCCAGAATTTATAAAGCTTGAAAGGTTTTCTGGTCGATGTCGGCTTAAGCTGCTATCTCTTCAGATATTGTGCCATTGAAAAGAAAAATATTACTAGCCTATGAGCTTAACCCTTTTAAAATAGCAGATCAGCCCAATCGAACTCCCAATTCCCCTGAAGGTCTTAATAGGACGCAGTGACGCCAATAGCAACTTAAGCTGCATGAAAATGATAGGTTTCAGGAATTAAGTTTCTTATTTTTCAGCCTGCCTTTCTCCCCTAAATGATACATTGCCAGTTATATACACCCCTTGACATTTTAGGGAAAAGCTTTTCACATTGACTAACTCTTACGCACGATTATTTTTTTGAAAAACACCCGACCGCACTCACGCGTGTCTCACCGCAGACTGATGCCGCCGTCGTAATGAGTTTTGGTGGTATATCAAACAAAGGTTTATATACGTATTGAACATGTTTCAAAGGGCAATAGCGCCTTCTGCTACGAGTCTAGTACCAATGGAGGTTATAGTGAAAGAGAACCGTACAGTCCTGCAGGCCGTTAAAGGATTAATACAAATCTTAATGGTTACTTTTATACGAGCAGCTAACAACTTCGAGGTCATTAAAAAGGATAAGTCCAACAAGGGAAATTCTTATTTAGCTTTCAATGGTAATATAAATGTGCTAGTGAAAAAACTCATTCGTGTAAAGTTTCCAGTGCAATTGTCTAACTGAAGGCCTTCAATACTTCACTATCCACAAACTCACCGCCAACATCTGAGAAAAAATAGAGCTAAACAAGAATCCCTATTAATTAAATCAGAAACTTTAGTTTCCACTATTTTGAAGATGGAGAAAGTGTAGAATTTTTGTACATCAGAAATAGCTCTACTTCATCTAGATATATATATATTCCAGATTCATTAGACTAGTGATTACTTAACCATTTCCGATTTCACAAATGTCGAAAGACAGAATTTTAAGGCCCTGGGTCCTGCTACAATTTATGCAATTTATATGAAATTATCAGTTTCGAAATTGATCAAATCCTAAATGCGTCAGTGAGTCACGTTGGGGTGGGGGGGG
>UZAE01013937.1:0-17880 GCA_900617975.1 Rodentolepis nana | reverse complement strand
GGGGGAAGGGGGGGGGAAGGCCTGCAATCATCGCTTGCAGCACGCAGGCAGGGAAAGTGCGCCCGTGTGTGTGCAGAGTTGATCCAGCGTGCATGCACCAAATCCGCTGTGACTCAGACACACAAGCACACAGCACAAACCAACTGCATAACTGCGGCAGGCTTCTTTTCTCGTTTTGTCTCTTTCGTTTAGTGCTTTGGGGATCAGTGTGTGCATAAGCAGCGTTTCGGATTAAATTTCAAAGGAATTATCAGGAGAAAAGTAAAATAACTTCAAGAAGGAATTTATAAAACCAAAATGTCGCAATTAGTAGCCAAAGCTGATCAACTTTCGGATTCAGAAGTGGATGACTCTTCCAAAATCACAGGTTAGTGATAAAGAACGCCTTCATTTTATTTTGTCATTGTCACATTCTTTGTTCAAATTCGGCCATTAATCGTCGTTCCCCCCCCCCCCCCGGTCATCTCTTGTCGCGTTTTGCCTTAAAACGTAGCCAAACATGTATTACGGCAGATAACATATAGCAAATTTTGTTGCAACTAACAATGGCGCCATTTTTAATTGCTGATGAAATGAAATACATAGTCCCCAATAAAATTGAAATAATATATTCCGTATTTATTAGGATCTTGTGAATTAATTCTTCCAATATTACAAAATTTAATTTTACCATAGTAATTTCACTTCATAATTTTTTTCAAATTAAAAGTGTAACATTAAGAGGGTTAAATCATCAAAATTAGCAGGAGTAATTATTGATCAAAATAAGTGTTTTTCCCTTTAAATAAATAGTGTTTGTTTATATCTATATTTAGTTGCTTATTTTAAAGCAATAATAATGCTCTAAAATTTGATTAATTAAATGGTGCTTTATTTTTAAATTTCTTTTACTAAAACTGGAAAGTAGCATTCAATTAGGAGTTCCGAAGATTAGTTTGATCCAAGAATCAATAAAAGGCACCACTAGAGTCATAAAGAAGTTGTTCTTTATGGATGCCTGATTGTTTGAGAAATGCTTAATCTGAATTAAGATGAGAGTCTACAAGATACGAAAGTGGGCCACTAAATTTGTTTCAAGAATTTTTAAATCCCAAACTTAAATGAAGTTTGTTCACGCTGTTAAAATGCATTTTTTCTGAAATAGAATATGATTTTTAAGGTGGTGAACCAGAATTTACATTTAAGCAATTTCGCCTCCGGTTTCTTAAATGTACTTTTTCCAATGAAAGTTTATTGTAGAAATAGGAGAACTTTTTACGTTTGTAGTAAAGGTTCGGTTTCAATTTGTTTACCTCCTATCCAAGTTCAGTGAATGAAAGTGCTTTTTAAATGCCCACTGTAGGAGTAATGGAATTTTTCTGTCTGAGGAATTGGCATTCTTTTAGACCACATGATTTCGATCCAGGGACCACTGACCAGAAAGAAATACGTCGATTCAAGTGTTCTAGCCATAATAATTTCCCCATAGGGCAGTTCATCTGTACGAAATGCAATGACTTTTTTGCAATATTTATATTTCAACGATATGTTGGTTAAGTATCTGAAAACTGTTAGTTTAAATCAAATAGGTTAGTGCATTGCCAGTGTGTGTGTGCGTGTGTGTGTGGAATGCGGCTGAAGGCATGCTAAACGTGGCGGTTTAGACTCAGTCGAAGTGAACTGGGAAAGAATTTCATGAATTCATAAATTCCTTTTTAACCACCTACCTACCTAGAGGGACTCCATTTTCAACAAACAGACATCACATCGGGAGCCGGAAACCGATCGAATTTTATTCTTAAATTTACCACTTCTCAACCTTCACACCCATTTCAAGGTGAACGATGGTTGTCAGAATGTACTTTTTTCTCTCAAAATTGCACTAATTTTTCCCCTGGAAAATGATTTAATCCTATTAAATAAGATAATTTCCATTAACCTACTTTCCAAATGCGGACAGAGTAGATACAAATTATTTAATGGTTTGACAAATCAGGCATTAAATGCTTATTCTTAAGGAGAGAGAGAGAGAGAGAAAAAGAACCGTTGAATTTCTTTTCAAATCACTTTTCCCCCTTTTTCGTCTTTTAAAACTTGACGTTAATGTGGACCTTATTTTAATGTTTTTTTCAATTTTTAAAAAAGTCTGCTTTAGATATAGTGATTAAGTTCATTTTTCTCTTTATTTCACTTAATAAATATGTTAGTGTGGTTGCTTCTCCACTTGTCAAAATTTCAATTCCGTCCACAAACTTTCCCATAAATATATGACTCATTTATTTCCTATGATTCATAGAAATATTTATGACTATTACAAGGAATTAACGGTTTTGGAAATCTAAAAGTGCTGTTATGCAGATGTGTGTAAAGAATTCTACTGAAGATTCCTGCCACTCGAAATAACTGCTTGGGGAGTGAAAGCGAATGCCTAGACAAATAAATCCCCCCCCCCACCCCACCCCACCCCACCCCCAAATCCCTCTAATTTGTCAGTTCAGACTTTAGGAAAAAACAATATGTTGATTATTCCTCCCAATTAAAGAAATTAAATCATAATAGAATAGAAATCATAAGCTCCATTATTGAGCCCTGTTCTCAAATAATTAACTTCTGCACATTTCACCCTAATTAAACTAGTCCGATAAATTGGTAGTCAAAAGAAGTTAAGCATAGCGACATTATCTTACAAATAGCTTTTTACTCTTGAGTTGAAAAAAAACAGCCTTTCCCAAATCAGAATACCGACAATTGAATGGACGATAATTGCAAGGGAATGAAGGAGGATTTGTGAAAGAAATACGAGGAGACAATGAGGGTTTGCAGGGCTTGGGGTCAGCACCACCACAGCGTGAAGGAAAAGAGGTTTTGGCAGAAGAGTCGAAATGAAACAACTTAAGTGGAGTTGGCCATTCTGTGTTCTTTGGTATTTTGACATAAATTGTGCATTATGACTGCGTAGGCTAATGAAACCACGTGGATGTTCGATAAAGTGCTCCCCTCTCCCAATTTCTTGAAACAAATTTTCATTATTAAATTGTCATAAGTTCTTACCAATTGCAAGTGAGTCTGACGAAAAATAAGAGGAGTATTTTTTTCAAATAAAAGTGTGGAAATTTGATGCTTTTTAGGAACAATGGCAGTTTCGTGTCAAAATGTCACGAAGCAAAAAAATTGTATTCTATCAGATCTTTGACATTTCTGTTGTTAGACAATTGTAGTTGCCGGTTGCATATACTTCCTCGCATCGGAGGTGAAGTGCCTGAATCACAAGTTGTGACATGGAGATAAACAGGTCGGCAAGAAATAGAAAAGAGTGAAGATAAATTTTAAAATAGCACAAACCAATTACTGTGTCATATTATTTCCATTATCCGTAGCTAAGCCTAAAATTGTGCGAGTTACAATAATGGTGTGGCATCAAAACACGCGAAATGACAAAGCGATCCCGTAGAGTTAAAAGCGGTAGATGTTGTCAGGATGTCAAGTGTCCGTTGCAGGGCGGGGGGGGGGGGGGGGGGGGGGGNGGGGGGTATGGACTAGTGAGGTTTTTAAGCGGCTATAGAAAATGGTCGAGTAAACTGACTTATTACCATTTTCGCCACATAACATGACAGACTGAAGGGCAGTTGCTGATTATAGAGTCTTACTAAACACCAACAGAAACAGTTTGCAGTGACGCATGAGAGCAGGGTTGCAAGCGTTGTGAGTTGTATGCCTATTGAGACGTTTTTATACTGTGGAGTAAAGGAAATAAACGAATTGAGTCAGATGAGAGTAAACGCTCAATCGCCAAGATCACGTTAACTCAATGAGTGAAGTTCATCGATTTTCTATATATTTGTTGGAGCTGATTTAGTTTACTCCATTTGGCTGAAGTGCAAGCAAGAGCTGGTCCATAGCATGATATAGGGAAAACATTTGCATTGACTACTTTATATAATAATGTGCATAACTAACTAGTGACGTATTGATTTTCTTTGATGCCTGTCTACTGCTTTGTGACCTTTAACTCCTCCACACCACCCTCCCCTCCTCCCCCCACTGAATAACTTTGTCAACCTACCCGATCAAAGATTGTTAAGTCTCTCTCTTATTGATTTTTAAATACTTTCGAGTGTTGGTCGAGAAATAGCACCATAACCTCGCTTAACGTTTGTTCAGCGAACAACAAGGATAGGTTGGCATGCCAATTAGAAATCCAGATATTAGAACATAATTTAAATATATTTATTTCAAATGACAGGCTTTATGATAGTAATCATTAGCCCTTTAGCTGACTTCGGGCTTCATAGAGGGGAGGAGCATCAAAGTGATAAAAATTCAAGAGGGGGGACAGAAAAGTGATTCAAGGAAACAAAAGGGATAGACAGACACAAAGGCAGAGAAAAGGTAAGGTGAGCATTGTGGAAGTGGTGGAATATGACATACAGTGAGGTCATGGAAGTTTGAAGTTAGAAGTCAACTGCCGATTAATAGACTTTTGCCGTATGAATATACGTTGCCCAGGGTGCTCCACGTGGAGGTGAGTCTATCGCACATTCCACATAATTAAAATAAGAAGTTAGATTAATTGCAAAATCTACGAATAATTATTTCCAAAAAAGTGGGTCATAAATATTCCAGAATTTGTCTATTCTTTTAGTAAAATTCTGGAGAGAACTCCAGATTAATGTTCCTATGTCTTATTCAACCTCCTGGAATTTCGACTTCACCCAATGTTAGCGATATTTTGGACTTAGGTGGTGGAATTTCACCTTTTGGGTCAAGTATCGACATTACCTCAAGGTCTCTACTAAGTGCAACACTGATTTTTAGAAGATACTAACTTTGCGTCTTTGATTATTCATCTTTTAGATCCCGCATCATGTTTGGATTATCTAAAACGCCGAGAGGTTTTCCTCTACAAAATGATGAACGACCCCAGTCACAAAGCTATGCTATATTTCCTTGAAGTTCTCATGAATTCTGAAACTCCTTTGACTGTTGAACAGCTGGCTGCCCGATTTTCGAACAAGTCCTTCTCCAATGAAATGCGAGAAGCTTGTGGTGGTGGAAAGGTAGAAGCCTTGAAGGAATTCCTTCTCAAATATCCCTCGCTCTTCACTGTTAAACCTACGGGACTAGTCAGTGCTGTGGCCATCGAAATGCCCGGTTTTGATGAAATTTCAGAAGCCAGTATTGATATGGACAATCTCTCTATTAAACAAAATCCTCCAAACACATATTCGTCTATATCATCGGTGACCAAACCAGAACAAAGAACTGCTAGTGCGTCGTCAAATGATGCAGTAGCAAGTACACCGGCTACACCCTTGAAATCATCACTTAAAAGCTCTAGCAATGGAGGTAGTTCAACGAATGAAGCAAAGCCTGTTGGAATTTACCAGCCTCCAATTTTGCGAGCTCAAGCTGCTGCAGCAGCAGCGGCCGCGCAGAACAGGAACTCTCACATCTGTGAGATGTGTTCAATGGCTGCTCATGTAGCCACAACAGCGGCCACGACTGTTGTTCATTGTCCATTCACAGAAATGAACTGTATGGGACACCACCATGGTCATTACCGTGGGCAGAGATTCAACCCTAACATGCTCAAGCATGCACACACCGCAACTGCTACCAGTCACTGTTGCTGCTCCAGTGATCATAACTCATCATTCTTTCGGGGAACGGGAAATAAAGTCTCATCATGTCCACAAATGGCGAACTTTGCCTTGGAAACAGAAGCTGTCAAATTTTTCCAGCAGCGTCTGAGTAGAAGAGAAGAAAGATGGGTCCCAATTAAAAGTTTGGCGGGCCATCTTTCGCAAGCCTCCGCAGAGGTCCGTTCAATTGTTGGACCCCAGTTGGAATTTCGACGCTTCCTCCTGAAGCATCCTCATGTATTTGAGGTCCAAGGTGATCTAGTTGGTCTCAAAGATCCCCTCTTTGTTCCTTCGTCTCTGTCATCTAAACGACCGAAGTCTTTCGCGGGCAGTTGCATTAATAGCCAATCATCCACCAGTCTCTCTACTCTGAATCTTCGTGGAGGTATTGGAGCAAGCGGCCTCAACAATGCCCAAAAGGTCTCTAGACCAAAATCTCTCATCATATTGTCTCAAAACTCATCAGCTACTGTATCTGCACCTATTCGACGTCTTGGAAACCCTCCGAGTGGATCTGAACATTTTCTCCTTGGTCGAGATCTTGAAAGCCTAACCACTTCAGCAATGAATAGTAACCGACTTAAGAATTCGGGAAGTGGTCAGAATTCAGTAAGATATAACACTTCTCCGATTGAGACTCTAAGTACTTCGGTTCGACAACCGGGTAGAAGAAGTCGAGGACAAGAAACTGACACAAGTTGTTCAAGTGGAAGTATCTGTATTCGGATGACTGCAAATGAATATCGGGCAATTATGTTCCTTCGAAAAGTCTTAGCCAAAAAGGGGGGAGGTCCAGGACAAGCGGGGCTTTCCTACATGCAACTCATGCAAATACTATCCGCTAAAGCACCCGAAACTGTTCAGAGTGTCATTGGTTGGACAAAAGTTGAACTTGCAGAATTCATCCTTCAGCATCCAATCTTCTTCGAAGTTCACGAATCCACGGATGGAATGGATACCACTCAACCGGTGACTGTAGTTACAAATCGACGTGTCCTCAAAATGATTAATATCGTCATTACTGGAAACAAACCGTTGGATTCAGGGGTTCGAACTATGACTAATCGGTGTGGACGAGTATTCCACGTGGCTAAACTCTGGGGAATTATCGATCTGGGCAAACACGAACATGTCTTCTTCGATAAGTCGATACTCAAGTATGTGGATGATCTCCAGAAACACTTCAAAGTAAGTTAGTGATTTTCTGCAGTTTAATTTAGACATGATAATTACAAGCAGTAGAACATCATCTGGTCATCGTTTTATGCATTTTCAGGAAAATGCTTTTTAGGGAAGTACAAGATTTACGATTTGTCCATTTTCGGGGTCAATCAGGCAAACAGGACGTAATAACATAAACTTGGAACTGCAGCAATCAGAAAAAAATTAACTAATTCTAAGTTATTTTCCCTAAATCAGGTGGTCGGTATGCAGCCTGGTTACCCATTGCACTTCAAATTGTCCTGGTTTAGTAAAAAATGTCGAGTTAAGTCTGCACATTAATTAATTTTAGAAAAGAAATTTTATTGCTATATTTATATAAGCTGAGTTTTACTACTAATGGGTTGCGTACAGGTCACTTAAATGAGGTATCGTGCATATAACTCGCTTGTCCCGGTCATTTCACTTACACCTATGTTTTTTGCGCACTACTGTATCGATCCATGCCATGCTGACACGCACATTTGGCGAGGCCGTGTATCCCAATTACCTGCCGTGGTTGGTTAGCCAATTGAACAACCCGCATAGGTGTGCCATGCTTTTTATTATTTGACCCAAATGTACAGATTTTTACTTGAACTATTATCGAAAGTTAGTCAATTTTTTGCAATAGTTAAGCACATGATTGAATCTTTGCCTTTTTCTTCATTCCATCCTGGTTTAGGCAACATTTATGCATCTGCGGTTGGCGCCAACAGGCAAATGAATAAACGGCTCTAAGCATTAAGCTTCAGAGTATACTAAAGTTTTGGTTTATTGGTTAATGAAATTAGTCGTTGCTGTGACAATACAAATCTAGACAACTCCACAGAAGTGTTCAGCAATAGAATAAAGAGATGAGGTGACCAGTAGCTCTTTTATACTTTAACTTTCTAAATTTCTGAAAAATAGCCACTTTAAACCCGTAACTTTACTCTTTCAATGTTTGATAGACTGGAATAGACTTTGGTGGGTCTTTTAGCCAGGACAGACCAGTTTTAATAAAGACTAATTCGATTTACAAGCATCGTTCACTAATTCATGTAGGCTTACTTTCAGCTTACGACGTATAAAACGTTTTCAAGGAAAAGAGAACTCGGAAGACATTTTATAATGATCTAAAGTCGTAGTCAAGCTGAAGGTTGACCATTCAATTTCAAATGGGTGTGCTGAGCGAGCTTTCCACACTTCTTGACTCTGCAAATGCGTGATCCAACGATTAGCCTTCCCTAGGAGGTCTTCAAGTCTGTTATCAGTCATCCATTCTGTTCTTATTAAAAGGTTGTCTCATTCACCACTCTTCATTTCGGCTATGCATTTTATAGGAACAATTCTTACTTCCAGTATCATCAATTTCGCACTCTCTTCTGAATCAAACTTGATAGTTCCAAGTACAGGATTAAGGAGCGTCGCTATCAGAGCACAAGATTAACTCCAGTCAGAGAATAATTATATTTTAACTTTACAACAATAAAAACTCAGAAAGTACGCCAGAGAGAACAGGTCTCGTTCAGATCTATCTTATTATAATTTGTAAATAACAATAGTTTGGACGTAAAAACAAAGTACACCTAATAAAAGGGACTTGAATGATCCTAATCAATTAACCCTGTCACAAGGGAAGATTACCAAATAGTCAGGTACTGAGAGCTTGGATACTACAGATACACTTTCAAGGCTGCTATTTTCTCTAATTTGCCAATTAATGGTCAAATTAATAAATTAGAAGGTGCATCAAGGTTGAAAAGCAGGGTGCATGGCCACAGACCTCACCCCCAAATTCCAACGCGGTCATATTCACTTGACATTTGATCTACATTTGTGGAATTCAGTTGTGGTTCTGTTTAAATGTATTACACCAAGCAAATATCAATGTAGGTGGGCTTCACCTGTGAACTGTGTCTCTATCCATACCCTCTTTCTGAAGAAAAATTTGCCGCGTTCTCTTTTACTAATGTACTTGCTGATTGAAACTGAAACAAAGCTCATGCTGTTAACAGAAGTCAACGAAATTTTATACCGCGTGATCAATAAGTGAAACATCATTCGAACATTCATGCATTATCTAGTCTAGTAGTTTTATTACTATGATTAGTTAAACGCATTTAACATAAACAGTGAATCAAGCAGCCTGAAAGAACTTCATTATTACAGACTCGACGGGAATAAGTATAAGTCACTGTAAAAGTTGGTGCCTTCTAGAATTTTCACTTTTCCCATTTTAATATACTTAAATCTTGATGGGACGCAGCAACAAGCTCAGCTAATGATCCACACCAGACTGTTAGAGGTGTTTTGACTTATAAAAGCAGTGCAGAGCATGAAAAATTTCTTTGGCATTGTCTTTACTTGCTTCACTACTTCAACAAAGTATTAACAAAACAGAGTAGAGAGACTATCAAGCCAAAGCTGTTGTTGGGTGGTTGAGTAAACACAGAACACTTCAAGAAGGCAACAATTTGGGTAAAATCGATAAGTATCCATGACATGGTCCCAAGGTCGCTCCAATCTCAGCACTCATTTTTCTTTTTTCCGAATTTATGATAGTTAAATAAAAAATGAGCCAAGCAAAGTGCATTTTGTTTTTATTAATTCGATGTTAAAACAGTGGAATGAAGTGCAAATTATAACGAAGCATTTAAGTTTATCTCAAACTGGCATCTCGTCTAAAACGTCTGCAAAGATATCACCTTACTTATTTAGAAATTGTAGAAAATAAAGAGCAGCTGGCAAGCACTAATGCGTATACAGTGAAATTCTTTAAATAAACTATAATAAATTTATATCTGTTATTTTTTTTCAAAATCAATGATACTTGAATGTATATTATGATGCGGATATAGATTTATGCCAATATTATCGAAATTGCCTTCTTTTAATTAACTATGCACGTAAATAGATAATAAACTGTAGAATATTATTAAGTGCCTGTTTTATTACTCCTGTTTCTGCAAAAATAAAGTGAATTTATTGCTGGTTCGCGCGGTTGGGGTGAAGATTTAAGATTAGGACTTCATATGTAGAGGTGAGTTAAGGCTGACATCAAGTGCTCATTAACTAAATTCCCATTCCTACTTTGATTTGGATTATTTATCTTGTAATAGTCAATATTTTTAAAAATCTTCTAGATTTGGGTGGCATATACTTAATCATTATTCCTTTGCAACCTTTGCTTTTAACGGTTGATTTTTCAATGACTCTACCAGTTGTTAACACATTTATAAATGCATTAGTGGCTATCTAGATATGTATCAGTATGAAAAATTGAAATGCTTTGCATACGCTAGCAAACCGCAAATTTCGTTTTCGAATGTTAGTTGAGATCATTGACAAAATACTCTTTTTTATTGAGCTAATTTTTAACAACCGGTCATTTTACATACTGCAATATATATTTAAAATGATAGACGGTTTTACAGATATCATTAGCCCTTTAGCTGACTTCAGGCTTCGCAGAGAGGAGGAGGAACATCAAAGTGACAACAAGGTCGAGAGGGGGAACAGAAGAGAGATTCACAGATGTAAAAGAGACAGACAGACATAAAGGTAGAGAAAAGGTGAGGTGAGTATTGTGGAAGTGGTCGAATATGACATACAGTGGGGTGATGGTGGCTTGAAGTCAGAAGTCAACTGCCGGTTAATAGACTTTTTTGCCGTATGAGTACACGTTGCCTAGGGTGCACCACGTGGAGGTAGGTCTATTGCACACCCCACATACTGCAATATTGTATCTTGACTAGTCCTCCAAGTACATGCCAGTCTATACTAGTTTTTATCAACAGCTACACTGCCTTATTGATGGTCTTTAGGTCAACGAAACCCTCTACTTCAATGCTATTCTCGCACCGAAAGAGTCTCGTGCAAAATGGCGAGCAACTCAGGTATGGAAAGAGTGTGACAAGGAGATCATGGAGAAGTATAGTGGAAGTGCTTTCACTGACCGAAGTAGCTCTAGAACTGGTAATTCTCATTCAAATGTTGGAAGCGCCTCAACTGAAAATGTCGCTAGCAACGAGCGGGGTGAAGGAGAAGGGTCAAATGATGCTGTAAAGACGCAGATTGACTCCGATTCTTCGGATTATGGCTTAGTAGATGAGGAAGAAGTTGAAGAGGAATTGGGAGAAGCTTCGGCAATCGCTCGTGCCGAAGGATTAAACCTCGCAAATGACATCAAATTCCTTTCTGACGACGTGGAGGCGGAATTGGAACGTATCTTGGGTCCAAATCAGGCTTCTGCCACGACTACGACAAACAACAAAAGTCGAGTTCTCAACGATGTTTCAGACGAGGATACAAGTATTACCGGCTGTATAGAGGACATTAGTGTCAATTTCTCTGGCCATGGTAGTTTGTCAGAGAAGTTTCCACCCTATGTTACTTCAACTACACCAAAAGTGAAGAAGACCTCGGTAGCCACAGCCGATTCACCCCTAAGTGAGCGGTCATCTATTGCTGTTCAAACTCTCTCGACTGGAGATATTATGGCTACTCAAATCTTCCATGACTAGAATTTGAAGTGCCTGATTAATTCTCGCATTTCCCTTCCTTCTTCCCTATTAGTATTCATTTCCCTATACCTTCTCTCCCAATAAAACAAAATCATTTAAATTCAAATCTCCGCGTGCACATTCTCGTGAAATACAGTCTTATTTTGCTGACGTACCACACACCCCAGCTTACAAGATCATAATTGTGAAGGCTGATTTATTGACTCACTTTACTGTGCACAATTGTGAGTGCCCATATATGCGCATAAAAAAAGAAGAAATCCTGAAGTAGAACTGCATTTTAAGACCTTATTTATTAGTATGTTATAATTTAATTTCAAATAAACGCGACTTTGAAATAAAGTTTTATTCCTACTTGTGAAAAATTTGGTGTCGATGCATTTAGCACACGAAAGGTAAACAACTATTGACTGTGGTGCTTATTTGGACAAATCAAGATCGTTTTATAATATTTTAAAAATAATTCCCCATTTTCCATGTATTTTTCACGATTACTTATGTAATGTATCGGGTGTTGAGGTCTCTACTTACTGGCAAGAATTCGCATTGACATCTAAATTACTTTAAATTAGAGCCACAACTATTTTGTCGATGTTACATTTGTGCGCTTATAAATATTTCATTTATAATTAAGACATTACAAGAAAATATATCTTTAATTTTATTGAAATTGGAGTCATTTATAAAAAGGTATTTCGATTTGCCTTATAGAGGTACAAATGCATTTGTGCATGCAGACACATTATTTTTTCAAAAGCTATCTGAAGAAAGTTTCATGTAGATATGTATTTCTTAAAATATCAAATAATTTACTTAAGCAAGGTAAGTCAACAAACATTTATAAATGATTTATTGGGTCAAAACGAATAATATACTAGAGTGTCAACTAAAAACGAGGGGTAAAATAAACAGGATAACGTAAACCTTTCAAACAATTCTAATTATGTTATTTATGATGTTGTTATAATTATAAAAAATTTTTGTGGTTGAAAGACCGGAAAAAATTACAAAGGGAAATAGCAATACACAAATAATCCTGGTCTATAAGAATTGAATATTGTGGGCAATCATTGATTAAAATTGAAAGAATAAATAGAGAAATCCAAATTCTGAATACGAATCTTTACTTCAACCGGGAAATGAAATCAAATGAAATTAGGTTCATTAATATTTGACTTTGCTTTCGACGTTTAACGTCTATAGAACTAACAGTTGACAAGATTAGTCTTCTATAATTAACACATATATTACCATATAAATGGTCAATTGAAGTACAAAGTTGGAAATTCTATAATAAAAGGTAGTTCAATATACGTTAGGCAGGACTACTTTTAAGGTCAACTTAAATACAGATTATGTTTACCTTAACGTTGGCCAATCAGTACCTTACTGAAGTAACCGCGGATTTATGATTTGCCTAAACACATGGCATTTATAAATACGCACTATGATGGATACGAAATTGAGCTTATCGGCATATCCAAACAATTTTTATCTTTTATCCCTCCAAATGACCTGAGGACAGTATTCTTATTTGACATTCAGCAGTTATGTCTGCACGACAAACTAAAATTTTTGTCAGGAATTGATCCAATACGAGTGTGTTGTGAACCAAATGATATCAAAATTGTTACTATCCATGAAATTGGAAATATGATCTATATCACAACCTACGATAGCTTTTATTTAAGAATTAGAAGATCTCAATTATGTCCAAATGAATATATACAATTCAAGTAATTCCATAGTTATTTTTTATTTCTATAGGTGTATTTCCGAAATACATCGGAAAGCCATTTCTGATTTCGATTTTGATGTCTTAAAAATGAAGATTGTTTTATGTTCTGGTTCTGCTTTACATCTAGCAAGATAAAAATTGTTATCCATAATGAATTTCTAGTGCTATCTGGATGATCACATGCAAAATATTCAACTTGGGACGCATAAATATAAAGTTATGTTGGCAAAATTTCTTGCGAATGATTTTGTAGGCTCTATTGATGAGTCAAATCTGCTTAACTTATGGAGGACAGATAGCTTAGCATTGCATTCATCTATCACATTGAGTGGATTTTCCTCCCTTACATTTCATAACAGAGTTTTGTATTATGGGACAAGCGATGGTCAGGTAAAACTTCTTCATTTTCATATTCAATTAGCTCTTCTCACTTTCTTATACATCAACTAAAAGTCAACCCGAGTTCTTAGCCGCAGTTCCCACATTTCCCAGGTCTTCTCCAAACTATGAGCTTACGAAAGCACAGAAAGGTATAACATTGACAAAAATAGTAATCTTGTTAGAATCATCCAGGCCGAAATGGAATATTACAAAATCATTTTCCTCAATATCGATTTCCGATAAGGCGGCTTCCGAAGTTCTGGCTATGACTATAGTAACGGATACGGATAGGTATGATCTTAATTCAACACCAAAGTACTTTTTATCCACTTTCTTCTTTTTTAAGCATTTTCATTGTTACATCAGCTGCTATCTGTCTTCTAAATCCAAGAACACGAAGCTTTGAATTTTCCATCCCATTTTCTAACTTTTTTGAATCTAATTGGTACTATGCAATATCCGCAAAAGTTTTCACGTCAGACGTAAGTATAACAAATTATATAAACTACAATATTTAGCGTGAAGTTGTCCTCGCTCTTCAGTCACTCAATAATAGATATGTACTGGCCTCTATGGATAAAAGTGTATTTTCCAATTGCAATAATGAATTCTCTGCTACCAATATCAGTGAAAATGGATTTGCAGCCCTATCCTTCTTAGCTGCGTAAGCATACTACTCATTTCTTCCACTAAATTTTAAGTAGCATAATATTTGGTTATATTTTGATTATGTAAGAATTAGGAGGAAGTATTCTGAAGATAATTTACCCTTAAGCGTAGTAAAACGGCATATGTAGCCTATTTATTATTTCAACCTTTACTGGCTCTGCTATATCGGTCTGCCAAAATGACGATCGGCATTTAAACAGTATTCAAAATGAAATAAAAACTACTGTCTTCAGTATTTTGGTCTTCTTAATTCTGCTTGTTATACAAAAGCATTGATTTCTAAGAATTTCAAAAAAATATTGAAAACAGATTGTAAAACCACAAACATATAGCTAGCTCACTGAACGTCAACTTCTTCATCAACAGTTAGATATTTCAGTGGATATTAAGTAAATCCACCCGACTAAACCTTAATAGTCATCGTTATCCTTGTCATTTCTAAGCCCTCTGCAATATTAACACACTGAGAGGCAAAAGTATTTTTCTGACAAAAATGTTGTTATTTTCGAATTTGTGGCCATTACTTTTCATATCATAACAAAATTTATGGACATGGGAATTCCTTGTAGCTACCCTTTATTGTGAATTGTAACTCTCCTTTAAGTTCAACTGAGTAGAACAAAAAAATAAAAATTACAACTTACAGTTTTAGTGAGTATATGAAGAGCATAAAATATTTAGAACGTATCACAAATAAATTATCTTTGAAACCACTATTTTTTTATTGCGCAGCGAAAAAAATACCAGATTAACTTTTGAGAGAGAAACTACATATCCAATGGGAGGGAGGGAGGGGGGGGGGGGGGGGGGGGGGGGGTCAAAAATGGTCCAAGCAGGAAGTCAAGACACCAATTCAGATTTCGTTGATCCGTTGATCGATTTCTGTGGTTGCTCATGTCATCCAGAAAAGTTGGCGTCTTTTATGACTACGAAGCTATTAGCGAGGAACCTAGCATAACATAACTCCCCACAGCTCTATCAGAAAAAAACAGGAATAAATTGTCCAAGTATGCACTCATTTCGAAGTCTGTCTGAGTCATTTGATCAAATACATCATCATTAGACGTAATAATAAAAAGAACACAAGTCTGTAACTATTTTCCCCTTTGTATTTCAGCACTGCCTTGGATGAATTGAGTCCTTTCATCAAAGCACTCGCTCATAACAACTCTTCTAATGCTTCTAAAGCAAAACAGTCGTCTGTTTTGAATGCAAGACCAGGTGTTCGGTGTCTTGTTAATAAGAATAATTCGAGTGACAATCATTTAAATCGTCCAGTCGCTTTCCACCAAAAAATCAAATCCTCCGGATATGGTGCGCAGAATGCTAAGTGAGTCCAAAGAGGCTAGCTTGACTTTATAAGTAATATGAGCAGAATCAATGGAATGTCTTTATATTATGCACAGAGTAAAAATGTTCAAACCCCAAATTCACAAAACTCAGACAAAAGTGAAACCCTCGAGGATACTGTAAGATGCCTACTCTATCACCACTTCTACTTAAATCTGCTAGTAACATCTTTTAATTTTAATTTCAGGTTAAATAACAAACTTCACAGAAGGTATCCAGTTGATGTTGAACCGTCGTTTTCATGTTTGGTGTCTGAGAAATTGGAAGCTGAAGAAACACCGATATTTGCGGTGTCATATTCACGTAATACGACCATCTTCTAGTTAAATTTTATATTATAGCGATTTAATCCCACGTTAGCACTTTTGTTAGTAAAATCAACAGGTCACCAATCTCCGTTGTAGAACAACAACAGTTCATAGGGCATTTATAATAAAAAATATTAACTAAAACAACACACATTTACATCAATACTTGTTTAAAAGGTTTTATAATTAGCTAAATAAAGAGTAGGGGCTTGAGGAAAGTTCATAAGCTGTTTTGAAAATAATTGTCTTATAATAAGTTTCCTCATGTTTGATTGCGTTGACATGTGCATATGGCTAGAGCAATCTACTGGCGCCTTTTTTAAACTAATTTTTAATTCAAACTTCTCCATTGACTTTCAAAAGTCATGCCTTATTACTGGGAAATCAGTATAAACATTTTAAAGATATAGCAACTACAGAATTTCAAAGACTTCTGTGATCTCGGATTTTAGTTTCTTTAGCAGTTACTTTACCTGGTGACAAGAACACTTGAAATTTGCATATAATGTCATTTGCAATCTGATATTGAGAAAGACAAATGTAATTTTGCTTTTGGTGGTAATCAATAAAGGGTAAATCTATATTTATATCAAATGGCAGGCTTTATGATAGTTATCACTAGCCCTTTAGTTGATTTCAGGCTTCACAGAGGGAGAGGAGCATCAAATCGAAAAAAGGTCGAGAGGGGGGGGACAGAAGAGTGTTTTAGAGATGTAAAAGGGATAGACACAAAGGTAAATGAAAGGTGAGGTGAGTACTGTGAAAGTAGTCAAATATGACGTACAGTGTGGTGATGGTAGTTTGAAGTCAGAAGTCAACTGCCGGTTTATAGACTTTTTTGCCGCATGAGTACACGTTGCCCAGGGTACACCAAGTGGAGGTAAGTTTATCGCTCACCCCAGGGTAAATCTATAACTTTCGTTGTGTGATTCTTAAAAAGCATTGGTATTTTTACAGTAAGTATCACCGAGGTGCTGATATTTTGTTCGTTGGAGAACATACTATACAAATGGGTCTCGAAAGTCTTAATTATCTTTACGGACGAAATTCTCAAATAAAAATGTGCTCCCAGAATAGACTAAGTCACCTCAATGCTATTGAGGACATAGAATCAGTGGAGCGAATAGGGCTTTTTAGAGTTTTGTGCTGAACCAAATAGCAGCATGCTTAATAATTAATTACACTTGATGCTATTCTCCTCTCAGTAGAAAATCGTTTTCTGGTTGGTTGGCCTCATAGCCGGACTTTTCCGAATGTTCTGTGACGAATGAGTTTCCTTTGCCTCACCTTGGTAGCGTTGTACGCTCAACAGTGCATAAAGTAAAAAAGAATATGGTGAAAATGTCCTTGTTAGGAGACAGAATCGATTATTTCAGATATCCTGTTCACAATATTTAAATGTCACTGAAGGCTTTGCTTTTCTAGAGTTCATATCTGGAAAGGAAGTCATCTCATTGTTGAACTATCGTGCAGATAGGAAATTTCACAGTCCACAACTGTTTTTATCTCTCAGTAACGCAAAGAGAAGCGCCTTTGCTCAGTGTTTAATCCGCCCTTTGAGATTACGCAACTACAGTCATATTATACCTCATCTCCAGTAGAGTAGTTTAAGTATATATTACTGATAGCATAGGCTTTTTGACCCATGGAATTAAGCTTTAACTTACAATTCGGTCAAGTAACCCAGCTTTGGTGGTATGTTTTCAAAGCCCTTATTAAGATCGTCTGATCAGTAAAACTTTTCATTTGATGTTAATGCTAGAAATACCATTTGGAAGTAAAAATAGGAAGGTAAATAATATCGTTATATAAAGGTGGAAGGAAAAATAAAATTGAGGATGATCTTCTTAGAAATTATGACTATCTCTTGAGGCTCAGTTTCCGTATGCACTTCTTTGTCCTTAATCTCATCCGGTTCACGAAAAGCTCACTTGCATCTCGTCAATCATAAAGATGCCTTCCTTGAGATTCCGAATAGGGAAAAATTGTACTTCTAGTGGGAGTGATTTTCAAGATAATTTGGGACAGGTGCACTGATTGTTATGACCTAATACTTGATGAGTGAGGTGTGTGATAGACTTACCTCCACGTGGTGCATCCTGGGC